>BGPR01008321.1:0-13300 GCA_013235015.1 Araneus ventricosus | reverse complement strand
CGTTAATATAACTAAACTAAACTATCTCGTTCTCATTAATTAGTTGCTAGAGCTGTAGGTGGCGCTTCAAGTGTGCTTTACCTAACAAATCTCTTGGAGTTGAATCTATTGTTGAGTGAGAGAGGCATGCCAAAGCTTTTCGTCAGCAACTAAGCACAAGGCAACAAAGCCATAGAAATGGGCAACATTAACGTACCGCTCAATTTATTTAATGCATATAGAAATAAATGAAAAACAGCATTTTATATGAGCTCTCTAACCCTTCTTTGTGGGCGTCGCATGTCAAACGCTCGACTCTTTTGTGCCCGTACGCTATTTAAATCCGTAATTAAGCCAACGTAGCAGTTAATTTTAAATTCAAAAATCACCTGGTCATGCTTCAACGTCTCAAGTATCCTTTACCAGCTTAAATACATTGAAATAATAAAATATCAAATGGGTGGTGGTATCCAATTAGGAGATTTAATGAAAACGTAAGGCAAGGGAATAATCATACCGAACATTTTGTAAATATTTGGATATTATTCCTTCAATGTAAACGTCCCCTCTGACCGCTGCGTTCTAGGCCATGGCCTAGGTTGGCACTATGGAAAATCTGGACCTATTTGTGATGAATATTTTATACCTTTATGCGAAAGTTTGGTGATCAAGATTAGGAGAAGCAAGGAAGTGGGGACGTTTTGGTGTTAACTTTAACAGCAAAGCAACTACAAGATGAAGGTGGCAGGTGAGGATTATATCTTCAATTAACATGGTCTATTAATTAAACTTTTAACACAATACTTCGTATGTATTTACCTCTCTATTTACAACACAATCCAAATTATTACATACAATGGACCTTTAATCTTTCATGTATTATCTGTGATGGATTATATAAATAATATTAGATGTTAACTCATGGATTGTTCATTTAAGCATGCAAACACCGTAACACAAAAATACTAATCATAGCTTAGTCGCCAATAAAACGTTTGTGAAAGTTAAATGAAGTTTGACTGATGCGAGCTGTTCTGGAAGTGTGCCCAACGTTAGTAATCATCAGTTGATATTTACATTTGAAATTAAATATACTACCATTAAAGGGTATAATCCAGTTATTTTATAGAATTCCTAGATATTTAATAGGAATTTTATATTCTCCAGATGAAATCGATCAACTCAGTTAAAGTGTGTAATAAATTAATATTTCCACACTTAAACTAGTTATTTTATGAAAAATAATTAGTTATTTTATAAATTAATTAATGATTAGTTAAAGTGTATAACAAACATTTTAACTGAGTTGTACAGCATACGAAATGTTATTTATATAAAAACACAACAAAGTCATTCGTTACGACAGGGAATACTATTAAAATGGCACTTGAACTTGCATAGAACAAGGGTTCTCAAACATTTTTAATTTTGTGCTATATAAATAAGAATAAAAAATGCATGCATAGTAGAGCCTCTATCAACCAAATTCTCTGTTAACCGAACCAGAAAATTGAGTTGTGTTTATTTAAAAAGAAAAAACATGATTTTTTTCAGAAAAGGCTGTAATACGAGGCGTGTCCGGAAAGTAAGTACCGTTTCGTTCTACCGCCACCGCAGCGCTAGTGTCGCAGTTCCGTGCATGTGCACACGTGTCTTGGTTCATTTTCTGTCCACTGATGCCATTATAGCAGGATTGTGTTGTGTTTACAGGTGTTAGTGAGCGTTCAAAATGTTTAAGACGATTTCCGATCCCGCCGACTGTGAAGTGCGTTCTGTAATACGGTTTTTGAACGCAAAGAATGTTAAGCCAGCTGAAATTCATCGTCAACTTGCAGAGATTTATGGTGAAAATGTAATAACTGATGGAATGGTTAGAAAGTGGGTTCGACAATTCAATGATGGACACACCAATGTTCATGACGAAGCACGGAGTGGGCGACCTTCTGTTGTCTGGTATAGAGATTGGACAGATGGTTTGGTTGCAAAAGTGAATGAGAAAATTCGTGAAAACAGTCGGTTCATAGTAAGAGTGCTTTTTGATGAGTTTCCACAAATTTCAAAAACTGTTTTGCATGAGATTGTCACAAATCGCTTAAATTATCGCAAATTGTGTTCCCGTTGGGTTCCGAAAATGTTTACCGATGTCCACATAACGAAGTGACTTGGCAGTGCTTTGACATTCTTACCCGATACAGTGAAGAGGGCAATGAATTCCTAAACAAAATTGTGACCGGCGATGAAACTTGGGTTTGTCATGTCGCTCCAGAATCCAAACAATAGTCGATGAATTTCAGCTGACTTGACATTCTTTGCGTTCAAAAACCGTATTACAAAACGTACTTCACAGTCGGCGGGATCGGAAATCGTCTTAAACATTTTGAACGCTCACTAACACCTGTAAACAAAACACAATCCTGTTGTAATGGCGTCAGTGGACAGACAATGAACCAGAGACACGTGTGCACTAGGGTGGATCGAAGAATTTTTTTTCAGAATTTCAAATCCTACCTAAACAGAAAAGATATGGTATACAGATAAATGGAAAAATAAAATAAAAAATTAAATTTTAGGTTAAGAACCGCCGCAAGGGGGTTGAATTTTTGAAAAAAATGGAAAAATACCAATTTTGATTATACGATTTTTTAAAAAAAATTATTATTAATTAAAACCTACCTATGCGGAAAAGATGTTCTATGGTATAGAGATTAAGAGAAAAATAATAAAAAAATTTAAATTCAAAATTTATTACTGCTGCAAGGGGGTTGAATTTTTGAAAAAAATGGAAAAATACTGAATTTTGATTATACGATTTAAAAAAAATATTATCATTAATCAAAACCTACTTATGCGGAAAAGATGTTCTATAGTATGGATATTAAGAGAAAAATAATAAAAAAATGTAAATTCTAAATTTAATACTACCGGAAGGGGGTTGAATTTTCAAAAAAAATGGGAAAATACTTAATTTTAATTAGTGATTATACGATTTTATATTCCAAATAATTGTTTTTTTTTACAATATAAATAACCAAAAGTGATGATTAATGAGTAGTGAGTAGTATTATGTACTTTGCAACATTTTATGACTCAGCTCTCCTTCCTCACACCGTCAAATCAGTCCAGCTAAACAACTAGAGCAGTAGGTAATCCCATCTTTTTTCTGTCTCCTGCTTTATCCTCCCACGCCTCCATAAGTCGGAAGTGGTATTTCATGGAACCTTCCCCACAGACACACCTGTAGTGACAGAACGTCGCCCCGTGCCTGATGCCACGACAACAACTGTGCCGGTTGGGTGCACACAGGACTACCTGTAGTGAAAAAAGTTTTAGCTGCAGTTAGAACATTGGACCGATTTTGTATTTCCGACCGAGCTGGCGCTGCCATCGTGTCAGCTGCTCTTCAAGATGTGGACATTATCTCAGAAAGCAATGTTTTGAACGTTGTTGACAGAAATAAAATTCGGCGTGGGAGAACAAAGGCAAGAACCCCTCTATTGTCTCAGGTCATAAAAGATGATGACCATGACCAGTTTGGTTTATACTTCGATGGGTGAAAAGACAGGACTCTATCAATGGAAGACAACAGAAGAAAAGTCATAATAGAAGAACACATAAGCTTGGTAAAAGAACCTGGCTCTGAATGCATCGGCCACGTGTCTTTAAATTTCGGGAGAGCGCAAATTATTGG
Organism: Araneus ventricosus; assembly: GCA_013235015.1. Lineage (NCBI taxonomy): Eukaryota > Metazoa > Arthropoda > Arachnida > Araneae > Araneidae > Araneus > Araneus ventricosus. The sequence continues at coordinate 9,633 of BGPR01008321.1, read as the reverse complement.
AAATAACATAGTTTTTTTGTCATGCGTTGACAATGTCGTAGATGTAACAAAGTTGGTTGTGACGGAACATCTGTCAACTCAGGTGTCAAGGGATGTATTATACGTAACATGGAACTGATCCTGAATCGTTCACTACAATGGTTTGTGTTCACTACAATGGTTGTCAAAGTTACACGCCAACGAGCTTCCACTACGTCATCTTTTCGCGCACGTGGATAAAACCACAACTGGGCCCAGAAGCCTGACTGGCGAAATAAGAAAATCGTTGGCCGGATGCGAGAAGCTATCTGTAGTTTCATCCACGCCAATAGAAAACACGCTATTTGAAGTGACTAACAAGAAAGACTTAAGTACTGATCAACTGTACTTAATGGAAATTTGTGAAGTCATAAACTGCCGACATTGCAGAGAAAGTCTGTCGAAGATAAATCCTGGAAAAGTTTGCCACTCAAGGTGGCTTAGAATCGCGAACAGAATTCTCAGGTTTAATGTAGCTCACGAAAATTCATCCTAGGCTTTTTTGACATTAACGACATTCATTACAAAAATCTATGCGTCTATGTGGTTCAAGATCAAAACGAAACCATAATTTATGAGGCACAGCATTTGCATCAATCAATCGTTCTATCGCGTTATTTCTCGAATGATTTGAAGGATGTCATAGACCCTGTTATTAAAAGAAACTGATTTTTTGGCCATCCAGAAAATGTCCTGATATCAATGCTAGCTGACAACAGAAATCACATTAGCCCTTCAAAGAGTTCTGAAAGCAAGCAAAGTCATTGCCTACTGCTCTAGTTGTTTAACCGGACTGATTTGACGGTGTGGGGAAGGGAAGCTGAGTCACAAAATGTTGCAATGTACATTATACTACTCATTAATCACCACTTTTTTATTTATATTGCAAAAAAACAATTATTTCGAATCTAAAACTGTATAATCAATAATCAAAATTAAGTATTTTTACATTTTTTTTTTTGAAAATTCAACCCCCTTTCGATAGTATTAAATTTAGAATTTAAATTGTTTTATTATTTTTATCTGAATCTCCATACTATAGAACATCTTTTCCGCATAAGTAGGTTTTGATTAATAATAATTTTTTTTAAGAAATCGTATAATCAAAATTAGGTATTTTTCCACCTTGCGGCGGTTCTTAACCTAAAATTTATTTTTTTATTTTATTCTTCTCTTAATTTCCATACCATAGAACATCTTTTCCGCATAGGTAGGTTTTGATTAATAATAATTTTTTTTTCTCCATAGAAGAGCGATCCACCCTAGTGTGCACATGCACGGAACTGCGACACTAGCGCTGCGGTGGCGGTAGAACGAAACGGTACTTACTTTCCGGACATGCCTCGTAACTCTAGAAGTTATTAGAGAGAAATAATAAAACTCAGTTTCATCGGTTCACACTTCAATAATGATGTGAGCAAATTCCATGCGTTTCCACGAAAACTTTTTACTCTAAATATGTCAGAAAGTTTCGTATTGTTGAAAGGGGAAAAGTTTTCTTTTAAGAACGTCCTTAACCCTTTGTATCCCGAATTAATTTACCAACAAATTTGCAATTTTATTGCTGAACCATTAGATAAGTTTTGGGTCAGAATAACCCCAGGAAAGTTAAATAAAATAATTAATTAAATTAATAATTAATTTGTTTTAACTCCTGTCTCCTTGTGTTAACTGCTGCTGTCTATTTCTTGCTGTTGGAACTACATTCATTGTGTTTTTGTGAATTCCGCCAAGGAAGAAGGTCATATTGCGAAGATTTAAGAGTGATTAAAGTGTGGCTTTTAAGTACCGTCGAGATAAAAAGGGTTAAGAATATCATTGGGAAAATGCAAAGGAATGTTAACACTGGTAAAAAACACGTGATTGAAAGATTTGATGAAATAGCGATATTGGTTTGAATTTCATTACAACAGTAAAAAGCAATATTACAAAATTGTGTTGAAAAATTCATTAAAATTAAAGAAAAAATTGGACAGGAATAAAAATTTGTGTCACTTAAAATCTATTTTTTTTGAATTTTAAAATAGTGTAAAACTCGTTTTACGAACTGGGAAGACTCCTTACAGAAGCACTGCTTCAGTTGTATGAACACCACTGCCCGTCTGTAGAAAAAGTTAATGCAACTGGGAAACTAATGCCGAAATTTATGTGGATGGCGAAAGCAGAGAAATATTACCCTCGTGATCTCGATAAGAAATGTATGTTTTTCATAGTGAAGACGGATGGTGATCCGGTCTGAAAAAAATCGGACAGCGGCACCCTTTCCTGCGGGAAATAAATCGCCCTGATGAAACAAATGAAGCGCGGGATTTGCTGAACGCGAGACGGATTACCACCACCTTCTTTCAGCCACTGCTCTTTATGGGCTGCGAGATTGTGTAATGTAAACAGTCAGAAAAAAACTGGAGAAGGTTTTGCCTTAGATATATCGGATTGTTAAATAATGTTCGGGTTTGAAATTTCTGAAACCGGTTTTTTGTGAAACTCAAACAGAACACAATTTTACTAGAAAGTAGTAAAGGTGAAGAGCTTTGAGAAAACCGAAAAAAAGGGAAATGAAAAAAGAACTTTTAATACTAGGTGACTCCACTGGTAAGGAATCAAAATTTAGTTAAATTAATCTAATACCAGAAACCAGGTTCTGAAAAAACAAAAAATTACCAAGTTCTGAAAAAAAGACGTGCATTTTGAAAGAAAAAAGACTTTACATTCCGAATCGAATTTCGGTAACGCTTTTAGTTAAACCATAAAAAAAACCCTAAAATGAATTATTCAAATTTGCTTCAGTGATTTTAAAAAAAATCGCCTTAGATATTGGTGCAGTGCCACCTATTGACGAAATTTTAACTTATTTTCTTTTCCTTTTTTCAGGTTTCCACACAGCTCACTACTTGTACTACGAGGCGTGTCCGGAAAGTAAGTACCGTTTCGTTCTACCGCCACCGCAGCGCTAGTGTAGCAGTTCCGCGCATGTGCATACGTGTCTCTGGTTCATTGTCTGTCCACTGACGCCATTGCAGCCAGATTGTGTTGTGTTTACATGTGTTAGTGAGCGTTCAAAATGTTTAAGACGATTTCCGATCCCGCCGACTCTGAAGTGCGTTCTGTACGCAAAGAAAGTTAAGCCAGCTGAAATTCATCGTGAACTTGTAGAGAATTATGGTGAAAATGTAATGACTGATGGAATGGTTAGACAGTGGGTTCGAGAATTTAATGATGGACGCACCAATGTTCTTGATGAAGCACGGAGTGGGCGACCTTCTGTTGTCAAAGATGGTTTGGTTGCAAAAGTGAATGAGAAAATTCGTGAAAACAGACGGTTCACAATAAGAATGCTTTTTGATGAGTTTCCACAAATTTCAAAAACTGTTTTGCATGAGATTGTCACAAATCGCTTGAATTATCGCAAATTGTGTTCCCGTTGGGTTCCGAAAATGCTTACGGATGTCCACAAAACGAAGTGACTTGGCAGTGCTTTGAAATTTCGTACCCGATGCAGTGAAGAGGGCAATGAATTCCTAAACAAAATTGTGACCGGTGATGAAACTTGGGTTTGTTCTTGAACTTGAAGTGTGATTTTAGAGGTACGCGCTTTGACATCAATGACGACGCAAAAAACGATGTTCAGCAGTGGCTGTCTTCACTGGCGGCATCTTTCTTTGAAGAGGGTATAGACAAGTTGGTTTCTCGCTATGACAAATATCTGAACAATGGTAGTAACTATGTAGAAAGATAGTTTACGAAATGCCCTTTCATGTAAAAATAAATTTTATTTTAAAAAAACATTTTTTATGCGAGTTTTTCCAAAACGGTACTTACTTTCCGGACAGGCCTCGTACATAATAAACTTTGTTTCGTTTGGAGTCGGCTCTAGGGGCTTCTGAATAAGCACATTTTAATTACACGCTAACGCCATATATTTTCACCGTGTTTGCATAAGCTATTGTACCCTTGAATGTATTCACTCATAAAATAATTTGGCTCATACAGCCCTCATCCTCCTCTTTGCTTGCATCTACGCTTATTTATTTTTATGTATTTTGCTTCCGTTAAAAGGGGCCGCGGTGATCTCGTGGCAGTCTCCGCTTCCGAATGGAAGGTCGTGAATTCGAGACCCGATTCTACGGAGTTCAGTTTAGTCATATTAGCGTCTCATATTGAAGGGAAATTTTGGAATGAGCCATGTAATTTTGAGACTGCAGTGGTATAGTCTAGGTTTTGGAACTGGTGGGTTCCAAGTTCGAAACCCGATTCCACTAAGGAACCGCCATATATGTGGTGGACCTATTGCACCTTAAATCTGTTATTGAGTATCAAACGTCCACGTGCTGGTGTATCATGGACGTTTGGAGAGGACGTTACCGCCTCAGGTATTATCTTCGTGATTTGACCATAGTTAGAAATTACATGGTTGGCCCCAAAGTGTGTCTTTGTTCTTTCCAAACGGAGCGTCAGTATAACAAAACTAAAACTAAAAAAGTTTTGAACCTTCGCCTGATGACGAAGGAAAAACGTCCATGCGATAGTTGATTTCATGCCAGATGCTGCGAAGCGTGTTCTCAACCATTCCTGCGCGTTTGATAGCCGCACGCATGTTCTGTATGTGGTTATCTAAACCTTCTGAAAATACTTCTTGTGCTTTCATTTCATTAGGATGTGTCGATGATTCTCTCTTTACTAGAAAATCACCCATCATGGCATGACTGGTGCAAATTGCCCCTTCATTCGAGAGATTTCTCGTCAAATTTGACGTGTTTAAATGGATATATATATATATATATATATATATATATATGCGAGAGAAATGTGTTTAGCATTGATTGAAAACAAATAAAATAAACATATGTTTTATGACAGGAAATATTTTTTTATTTACATATTTCTTGATTCAAAAACCTCTTGGTAAATAACATTCCGTGTGAAGTATTTTTAGTTGTTTAACAATTTTATTATAATTCAATATCCATGAAATTCTCAGTTTGTCAATCGTAAGTCAAAAGTTAAAATTTCAAATTAATTTGAAATATATGATTAATATAATTTAAAATTTCTCGGGAACTATTGATCATAGCGAGATAAATTTTATATCAATCGATAGAAAATTTTATTTCACTATTTTAGAGCTATTAAATTTGAAATTAGAACGACAACCACTCTTTTAAATTAGAAATTACTGAAATATAGATTCTCTAACAATGAAATTATGCTGTTTAACGTCTCGCGGTGCTATGGCGCGAGTTTTATTGTTGGTGACGTCAAAGCGTTACCGAGAGATCTAGGCTATTGTATTAGTAATGCCCACTTTCCGTGCAACAGTGAACGAACTGAAGGTACACGTAAAGAATGCTTCACGTGGTAGTGACATGGACTATCGCACGAATGATACTCTTGTGACCAAGGGAAGTCACATAGGGCAATTCTGATCTACGCAAAAAAAAATTGTAAGCTTCCTTCCGTATCGTGTTCAAATTTTGTGTTCCTATCGTAGTTTACAGAAAAAGTTACAGCCGTTTGTAATATGAACTTATTATAAATGGTTATAACTTATCTTTTTTACTGAATTAGAGTCCTGGTTTACTTTTTTACTGAGTTTTGGTGGCAGAGTTTCTTCTTTGAGATAAGATTTCATACAAGATTGTCTCTGTACTCGCGCCCGATGCATGCACATCCTTTTAGGTCAAAATGTTCCCAATGGTATTTTTGTCACCCAGGTTAGAGCGTCCCGGCAGCATATTTACAAACCCTACCCTGATAGAACTGATGCAGGAAATCAGTCAATATCATTGGTTACGAGGAGCAGTGACGTCGTTTACAGCTCTCGCACGAAGCGTACAGCAATCATAACAAAATAAAAGTCGTCCTACTTTTCTTCTCCGTTTTCCCATAGTTGAGCACAGAAAACATTCTTCCGTGGGTTGTAATATTTTTAAAAATGATATTATTTTTTAAAATATCATAAAAAATAAAACATCCCACACTGTAAGAAATTATACTAATGAACAGTACACGCACGGGAGCAAAGAACGACGTCATCGACTTTCGGCGAAGCGAGCCAATCATATTGTCCGATTTCCTGCCTCAGTTCTATCAGGGTAGGGTTTGTAAATATGCGTCCCGGCACTGCTTATTATGCAATTACACTACTGGAAGTCACATAGGGCAATTATGATCTACCCAAACAAAATTGTAAGCTTCCTTCTTTATCGTGTTCAAATTTTGTGCTCCTATCGTTGTTCACAGAAAAGTTATAGCCGTTTGTAATATGAACCTATTATAAACGGCTATAACTTATCTTTTTTACTGATTTAGAGTCCTGGTGTACTTTTTTTTACTGATGATAGAGTTTTGGTGGCAGAGTTGCAGAGTCTTGTTTCAGGCAAGATTTCATGCAAGATTCTCTCTGTACTCGCGCCCGATGCATACTAAATCCTTTGAGGTCAAAATGCCTCCAATGGTGTTGCATGTATATTTGCAGGAGCTAACTTCCCTCTTTACTTTTTTTGGAGCTTTGATTCGCTTACAGAATCGAAACGCTTTGGGGCCGTTCAAATATTACGTAAGCATGTTTTTGGTATTTTTTGACCCCCCCTCCCCCCTTGTCAGCAAAAATAAGCAAATCGCAAACCCCCTCTTATAATTACGTAAGCATACTGCAACCCCCCCACACGTTCTTTTTTTTTTTACAAAACGTATAACAGTAATAATCTAATTTAAAAAAATTTAGGACTTACTTCAAATAAAAAACTCTTAACTCGGCTTAAAATGGAAAAAAAAATGTAAGTTTAATTTACTTACAATTTGAAGTTTATGCTTACAGAAATCAAATTTAATTTTCTTTTGCCAAATTTAACTTTTTTTTCAAATTTAATTTTTTAAATTAAATTATTTGTACAAGTTACAAGAGATTTTCGGAAATAAAGTGATTTTAATGTCTTACGTAAGCATCACTCATACTCCCCCTCCCCCCTTGTCAGCAAAAATAAGCAAATCGCAAACCCCCTCCCCCCCCCTTGGGTGCTTACGTAATATTTGAACGGCCCCTTTGAACTTCTATGTTTTCTCTCTTTTCTAAAATTTTCTCAGAAATAAAGTATTGTAACGTCAAACGAGTTTCGACGTGTTATATCCCACAGAGTCCGAAAAAAAAACATTTTTGGAATTATGCCTGTGTGCATATTTATATATGCGAATAACGTAACTTAAACAGGTAACAATATTGTTACAGAAATCGTCCTATGTGTTGTACTGTGAAAAGAGTCCAAGAAGCAGGATAATGGACAAAGACGCTTTATTCACGAATACTCCGGAAAACACGAAGAACAGGTAACAGGAAAAACAGCACTTGCACAAATTCGCAATGCAAACAAACACCAAATCACTAATTAATAACAGTAACAGCACTTTCAGTACCTCACAGCATCTATCAGCTTACTAGTTCGCACTGCGGATATAACTCCGAAGACGATCGCAATCGATCAAAAAGTTCAAAGTCCAAAGACGATTCAATACGTTCAGCAACTCCAGCTATTTATAGTCTTCCCGACAGGGTGTGACATCGCGTGGAATCATCTAGAGAAATCTGGATCTCGTCTCCTAATAGAGATATCGAGAATATTCTAGTATTTTTTAGATCCTACATTTTGTCATCAAGTTTGTCGCCAAGGTCGGGGGTCAATGGCTCCATTCCCCGTAATTTTCATACATACCCCTGTAGAACTCTCTTCCCAAACATAAGAGTAAGATTGCCGGGAAACGACTTTCCATGTTCGTAACAATATGGATGAATGAAATTAAGCATGTTGTCCTTAACCAATATTGCAGATTTGTATCAAATCTACAATAATCTTCGTCCTATGACATCGGATTAAAATTACTAAGCCCATCCCAAAATAGCTTTCTAGTTATCCTATGCTTTAAACACACATATTAAATTTTCCACTCACAATGTTTAATAATTTTTATTCTCTTATATGTTAAGAATTGAGTGACTATTATCTCTGTAACCAGGGAGTTCTCTAAATGAGCCCATTTCAGAAGTGTTTAAATGTTTCATGTCATGTGATTTTACCATATGACAAAGTAATGTTCGCACAATTATATGGTCACCTAGATTAAATAAATTAATTTTTAAATCTAGAGTATTTCTCCATTCGTGTCAAGAGTCAATTTCTTGTTACTGTTTCAGATAGGCTGGCTTAATGTTATCTAGGAGATATTTGCACTGCTGAGATGTTTATTTCTTTAAGACTCCTACCTGTTGAATGATTATGTGTTGAGATACAAAAAAAAATTTGACCAATTTACTGACCAATAAATCTTGCATACCCTTTTGGAATGAAAAATGGAATGATAAAACCTTGACATAGTAAAAAATTAAATGTCATGAAAACAGAATCACAGCGTAAATATTGCAATGTGTAGAAACAACAAAGTCATTGGCTATGTCTGTACTGATCAATATGTAATATTTCATTACTTCTGTAACATTAACGTAAAGGAATCTACCTTTGTCTTCAAGCTTGCCGAAAAGGGATTTTTTTTCTTGGAAACGATATTAATGAGTGTATAAATTCATTAGAAATTAAAATTAGAATTTATGCTGTCGTCTGTTGTCTTTATTAGATATTAAAACGCATTTATCTAATAAATCATCAAAAGATTAGCTCCTGGTAAGAAAAAAAAACCCTTAAAAAGTAGTTTCGACAAAAAAACCCACCTCTCTTGAAAGGATTTCAATTAAACTACTATCTGCCCTTCAAAAGTGGTTAGGGAACAGCATTTAGGTTTTGAACGACTATAATGTTTAAACAAAAGAAAGTCTCTCCTGTTGAGTTACTTTTTATAATAAATCACATTATGATAAACTTTCAGGCAATCCTACATTGGCAATGTTACAATCTCCTATAAGATATTGCGATCTCTTATCTAATATTATAATCTCCTATATAATGTTACAAGATCTTATACAATGTTAAAATCTTCTGTTCAATATTACAATCTGCTATACGATGTATCAATCTCCTATACAATGTCACAATTTCCAATAAAATGTTACAATCTCCTATAGAATGTTAAAAGCTCCTTTACAATGTTACAATCTCCTATACAATGTTAAAAGCTCCTACACAATGTTACAATTTTCAATACGATGTTACAATTTTCAATACGATGTTACAATCTCCTACACAATGTTACAATCTCTTATACAATGGTGAAAGCTCCTACACAATGTTACAATTTCCAATACGATGTTACAATCTCCTATACAATGTTACAATGTCCTATAAAACATCAGGAGTGTTCCACTGTTGACTCTCGCTTATACCTCCTCAGTATGGAGCGCTTTGAGTTTAGCTTCGTCGCCTATGGTAAAGAGAATAGGGTATGAATTTTAGCAGTTATAATTAACAAAATTTAACAAAGATATTAACTATGAATTAATTAGTCAAAAATTAATTAACACTTAATTAAAAACTCTTTATATTATATAGAATGGCGCATATGCAGCTATTTCTAATATAATACAGAAACAAATAACAGAAATATAAATTAAAACGTAAGAAAAGTGTAAATAAGAAACAGAAGTTTTAAACAAAAAACGATAACAATACACCT
>BGPR01008320.1:28277-64513 GCA_013235015.1 Araneus ventricosus | reverse complement strand
GTTCCACCGAGATATTTTGGTTATGAGGAGTGCATTCACGAATTCGATGATGCTTTGCCAATAGAGTTGCTGAAGTTTTGTAAAAAATATTTCGATGTCACTGATGAGTGAAGATCTTAATGTGTTTTATTCATTTCCTGATGAAGTTCCTGTGGCTGTTCGCCGGAGTTATTTTCTTAGGAGATAATTGGAAATCTGGAGTGCATTACGAATTCGATGACGCTGGTCTCCTTTGCCAATAAAGTTGCTGAAGTTTTGTTAAAGAAATTCGCCGATGATTAAAATTTCTTCACGTGTTTTACTCGTTTCCTGACAAATTTCGTGTGCCTCTTTGGAGTTAGTTTTTTTTTGGAGGAAGAGATGCTAAATATTAATGTCTTCCATCACAAGCGCCATTTTTTATGCGGATCCGTCGAACGAAATTTTCCAGATGCCTGAATTGCCTCCAAGCAAGCAATTTGTAAAACATTATTTTTGCTGACATTTGATGAATATATTAAGTAGTACTTTTTATTATATATTTATTGAACTTTATTTATGTTTAATATTCTTTAATGATGCAAGTTTGTATTCCAGTGTATTTGCCGCCAAAAATATTGAGCCTAAATTTATATTAGCCATTTGTGAAAAAGTGATATTTAAAAGTTAGTTTTCATGTTTATTTATATTAATTTGTTTTGGAATACAGGTTGTTTTCTACGAATTTAAAAGTGATACTTGTATGCCATCTTGGCATTTAGAATAAACAGAAAAGTCATCGATAATTTTGGTTGCGAAACTGGTAACTATGCTTTTATAATTCTCGCCAACCAGGCTTGTGAATAACTAGTAACGTCAAACTGACGTGCATAATTGTACTGTATTGCAAACTGGCAATGGTCTAATTGTAGTACTCGCCAACCCGATGTGTTGATATATAGTTGTAACGTCAAACTGACGTGTATGATTCTACTGTATTGCCAACAGGCAATGGTTTCTTCATAGTGCTTGCTAACCCAGCGTGTTGATATATAGTCATAACGTCAAACTGACATGTGTAATTTAAATATATTGACAATCTGGCAAAGATTGGTTGGAGTGAATTTTAAATTTTACAGACAGATTGACAGTTGGATTTTTGATTTTCTTCAATTTTGAAAAGAGCATTATATAATTTCTTTTTGAGTTATTTAAGTTTTCATTTGTATATCAGTATCTTTGTGTTTTGTTTATTGAAGAAGCTTACGAGAAAATAAAGAGTAAGTATAATTAAAGTTCAAGTATTTAAATAAATACGAATATATTCCTGAAAGAATTGATAAGTAAGTTTATTACAACTATACTGTTTGACATAATTATGTTTTGTAAAATTGAATTATTATCAACAATCCATTGAATGTAATATATTCAGCATGGCATATTTAGCTAGGAGTAGGAAAGAGGATTTACTGGTATTGGCAGAAGAATTGGGTTTAACTGTAAAAAAAGGATTTAAAGCTAAACACTTGCATAAATTGATTACTGAAAGCCCCAGTTATGATGAGGAATTTACGCGAGAATTACTTGGTGCCATTAAGGAAGAACGAGAAAAAAAGAGGAACTGTACGAAGAAGAGCGGGAAAGAGAATTTGAACGAGAACTTGAAAAAGAAGATCGAGCCAAAGCTTTTGAATTACAAAAACTTGAATTGGAAGTCAGAGCTGCAAGGGCACAGCCCGTTGAATCTATTCAGATACCTGAACAACCTGTGAAAATCAGAATGCACGATCTAATGCCACGTTCTAATCCTAAAGAAGATGACATAAGCTTATTTCTGGTGTTATTTGAGCGTCAAGCTAAAATTATGAATATACCTGCAGAAAATCAAGTGGCTCAACTTATTTCATTGCTACCTCCTGATATTGTTCAACTTATTGCGGGAGAACCAGAAGAGGATGCGAAGAAGTATGAGTATGTATTGCTACAAAGATTTAAATTGAGTGCTGAAAAATTCCGACAACTATTTATTAAACACCAAAAAGCTTCTGAAAATACTTGGCATGATTTTTATTATGAATTAAAGAACTACTTAGAGGGGTGGTTGAATGGATTAAACATAAAAACCTTTGAACAGCTGAAAGACTTCATGTTAGTAGATCAAATTAAGAAGCAGACTTCTACGGATTTTAAAGAGCATTTTATGGATAGGTTGACAACCATCGTTTCACCTACTGAGATGGTTAAGGGGCTATAGGACCTTTAAACCTTCAATTTTTCGATATTTTTACGATTTCATTTCATAGCCGAAACCCTTCTGAACAGTTTAAGGTATGCACATGTGTGTATTTTAATTAGTTTAGAAGATATAGTCAGAAACGTGAAGGACACTGTAGACGATTCATCAGCTGTTCAACAATTTCGATTTTGAAATGTCGACTGCTACAACTAGATAGAAAATAAACTTGGCTCTAGTTTGCCTTTATTTAATTTAACTCTTTGCTTCGGGAGAAGGATACCTACAACTCAGAAGTACTCAAACTTGTTTGCATACCAAACTTTGAAACCGTTTACGGAAACGAAATACAACTTTTTTCATTTATTTTCCAGTGTTTATATGTGACTTTCTTACTGAGTGTGTTTTCAGAGATCGTTTGTAGTGTTTATTTACAAGATGGATGATAAAGGAAACAGAAAATCTGGTAAAAGACGGAAAAAATATCGATTCAAAGGCAGTCAGCACATTAAAAAGGATGTGAAAATAAAAGCAGAAACTAATCCGAATAAAAGTGCTTCGTTTAGTAAATTGTCTGTAGATGAAAGCACCCATCTGCTCACTAATGATTCTGAGAATTACAGATTTATTGACATATCCATTTTTAAAGAGTTTGAATCATCACTGTGTTGTTCTACATGTCATGGGAAAATGAATATAATTGAAACTACGAACTATGGATTTTCATCAGCGTTCAAAATATCATGTGAAAGTTGCATCGGCGGAAAAACATGGAGAAATTAAAAATTGGTAGGGATAAAAAAAATGTTCCTACTATCTTAGAAGAGCTGTATTCGCAATGCGAATGATTGGGAAAGGTGCAAAATCGCTTCAGAAATTTTCTAGTTATATGGCCCTTCCTGCACCTGTATCCCAAAAACCGTACGACAAAATTAATGACGAGATTCTCCTTGCAACAACTGTCGTTGTTAATTCATGTATGAAGAAAGCATATGAAGAAGAAGAACTTTTAACTGGAAGCTCGGATATCATGGTAAGTGGAGATGGAACCTAGAAAACTCAAGGTCCCAAATAGCACGCAACTTTGATTTTGACTTGATATGGCCTTGTCATGGCAAATTTGACGCGTCAAATTTGAAACGAACTTGCCACAAGTTCGACGTGACAACTAGCGCCACCTCCTTGTAACACAAATTTGCCACAAGTTCGACGTGACAAACTATAGCGCCACCTTATTTGCAATAAGCTTGCCACAAGTTCGACGTGACAAACCTCGTCCTTGCAATGCAAAAGAGATAATTTTTTTTCTCTCTCTCTCTCTATTTTAAAAAAAAACATCCGATTTTTAATAGCATCTCCTAGACCGTCCTTCCTTTTATTAATTCAATAAATCAATGATAATTTGTAAAAAAACTAACTTTTGTATAAAAAAAATTTTGAAACATTTTCCATCTTTTTACTAAACCACTCGCACATTAAAGAAAACTATATCGCCTTTTTCTTAATGTTGAAATTTTAACGTTTATAAACAAAATTAAACCGAAAAAACAGTCAATGTTTGTTGAAAAATAAACTTATACATTTTGTCCCATTTTCAAGTAATTACTTTTGAACTCTAATTTCATAATTTATTCTACTAGAAAAACGTAGTAATTAGCGAAAATCGCTCTCTCTCTCTCTTTGATTTAAAATCATATTCTCAACACAAAATTTTAAAAATTAACGAAATCAAGAATAGAGTTTAAAATAAATCGTATGCGCGATCTATTAGCACAATCTATCGTCTCCTCTCGTAGTCGAGCTGGCGGAGTGGTTTAGCCCGTCAAGCTACCTAGCGGTAGGTCGCGAGTTCTGTTCCGAGGTCGCGTTCGTACTCTGTTTTTGCTATAATTTGCAATGAGTTTGCACGGCAAGCTTGCTGAGAGTTCGTTCCATGGTGACTTCGAAGCTTTCGTTAACTTGCTGCAAGCTCGCACTCTTGTCATGACAAATTTGTGGCAAGCTTGCACTCTTGTCATGACAAATTTGTGGCAAGCTTGCGGCAAACTAAAATTGCTATCTGGGGTCACTCCTTTCTTGTTGGGGTATGTACCGTGATAGGAGCTGAGAGTGGGAAGGTTATTGATATCGATATAATGTCTTCCTACTGCAAGTCATGTGAAGTTTAAAAAAACTGTATTCTGACAAATCAAAATTCAGCTATCAGCAATGGTAGTCACTAGGGTGGATAGAAAATTCAAAGTGTGATTAAAATAATCGGCATAGGGTACAAAATATATATAATCCAATAATATGCATAGGGTGCAAAAGTTGTCTTTTAAGTGTACTAGCATACATGCAAAATTTTTTCAACTTTGTTTAATATCTTCCGGTGCCCCAAGACACTTAAATATTTACATGAAAACGAATTTTATGCAAATTTCGAATTAAAAACTAAAAATAAAAAATGTGTTAAAGAAACGATTTTACAGGGAGAAACGTAGTGGAGAGAGCGAAGGAATGATAAAAATACCAACAAAAATTGGAAAATTATCGTAACTGAAAAACATCGTTTTTGTTCGATATCACGTTTTGTAAGTGTACAAATTTCGATACATGTAAATGCTAAAAAGACATGAAAATTCCACTTGCTGAGCGATTGTTTATGAAAGATCAAAGATTAGAAAGTAAAATGGTTATTGGAGGAATGGGCGTAATTGCGACTAAAAAAAGAGAAAAGGAAAAAGAAAACAGATCGAAGACAGAAGACAGAAAAAAAGGAAAATGTTTAAAACTGAAGCTGATGCTGCTCATGCTCAATCAATGGAGATACTTCAGCTCAACACTATGTCTTCGTCCTCGTATACAGATACGTATGTAATTACCTTGGAATATCAATCACAAAATCGTTTAGATTTCCCTACCTTAGCAAGGGAATGGGATCGATACGGAATTTCAAATAGAGCAGCTCCTTCATTTGCCAGTTCTGTTTCACAAGACATTGGAATTGTATACGAAGGAGTGACTTCGCATGTGGTAGATCGCAATAAAATTCTTAGACAGCGTAAAAAGCTTTAAAATGCAGTTGCAGAGTCTACTAAGTTAACAGTGTCTTGGTCTCTTTTTACCGGATTATATTTCGATGGGAGAAAAGACAACACAAAAGTGCTAATTAAGAAGGACACAAAGTACTATCCAAAGACCACGAAGGAGGAGCATTATACTCTGTGTATATCGGAAATTTTACTGCTGCAACAGGAGAAGCTAAAACAATAAAAGAAGCAATACTCAATTTTTTTGTATCAAATAATATGCAATTAAACGTGCTAACAGTAATTGGATGCGATGGAGCAAATGGTAATACTTGGCACAAGGGAGGTATTATTCGCTTGATGGAACTGGCCTCAATAGATCATTACAATGGTGCATTTGTTTGCTTCAAACAAATGAGTTACCTCTTCGTCATCTACTAAATTCTTTGGATGGTGCAACAACTGGTCCTAAACAATTTTGTAGACCAATTGGAAAATCAATCAAAACCTGCGAGGAGCTATATGTAGCTTCTTTTTCTTCAATAAGTGTGGATAATATGTGAGATAAGATAGATAGAATGGTTGTCAACAATGATCAGCAATATCTATATCATATTTGCTTAGAGATATCATGTGGTGAATGTTATTCTGACATGGTATTAAGAAAGCCTGGTCCAGTTGCTCACTCAAGGTGGCTAACAACTGCAGGTAGAATGTTAAGGTTGTATGTGGTCACAGAAAAACCATCTGACAATATTATTATTATTGCAACATATATTATGAAGGTATATGCAACCTGTGTGTTTCCATGTCAAAACGAAGCCCTCCATAACAGAAGGAGCGCGGCATATTTGGAGACTTACCTCATTTTCTAGATATTTGGAACCCAATTTAAGAAATATAGTAGACATTTTTATTCAACGAAATAGCTTCTTTTGTCATCCTGAAAATTTGCTATTGTCAATGCTCACAGATAACTGAGAGAAAATAAGGTCTTTAGCACTACGAAAACTAATTTGTGCTAGGAATGAAAACAGAGGATCATCAGAATAAGAATTTTTGAATTACCAAAAATAGACTTTAAAGCAAAGGATTTTTTTGCACTTATTAACTGGCAATACCACCTCTTTTGATGAATGTACCATTTAAAGAAATTGAGGCCATGGTAAAAGTTAGACAGAGGAATTGTAAAAATATCCATGCCATACCCAAGCGGTAGAAAGATGTTTTCGTTTAGTGTTTGAAGCTTCGGAAAGTGTATATGGAAAAGAGAAGAGACACGGCTTCATACTTAATAGGATACGATCAAGAAGTCTTATCAAGCGTTATAATACTAAAAAGGATTACATCCTTTAGAAATATGTAAATCTTCAAACTAATAGAATTAAAAAATCCATGATGTAAGTTCACTTTTTATAAGTTTTGTGATTTATTGCTTTGACTGTTAAATTTATACTTCATGTATTATTGTAAAATTATTATTATTTATAAGTTTGTACTTTAAAACTTGAATAGTCTACCAATTTTTCAAATATTTTTCATTAATTCACAATTTTTAATAAATATTTGTAAAAATGTCAATTTTTAACTTTTTGGGGGCGTTTGGGCCACCAGAAGATATGAATGAATTTTAATAATAATAAAAAAACGTAAACTATTTCACCCAAATCAAAACTTCCTTATCCGGCGCTAAAGGAAATTTCGAAAATATTTTTTTTATAAATTTCCAAGAAAAAATTTCATGTTTAACTATTTTTAGGGCACTTGGAGCAATTGAAGATATGAATGGATTTCAATAAAAAATATATGTAAGCTAATATACCTATACTATACTATATAAGTAAGAGCTAAGACACAACTTTCCCACCCCGTGCCAAAAATAATTTCAAAAAAAAATTCCTATACTTTTCGATCCATCCTAGTAGTCACGTCATGCTAAGTCATGCCAAAAAATCATTTTGGATCAGCAGGTAAAATGGAAATTGAGGGCATGAAAAAAAATTTTCGAAGATCTGTCGCAGAAAGAGGTCTTAGGTATTTATCTTATATAGGTGATGGTGATGTCTCTACATTCAAAGATGTTTGTGAGGATAAAACATATGGGATAAATACAACCATAGAAAAAGTTTAATAAGTGGACCACGTGCAAAAGCGAATGGGAACACGTCTCAGGATGCTGAAAAAGACATGAAAGGGAAGAAATTAGCCGACCGAAAGACCATTGGTGGTAGGGGCGTTTGACCGATGAATTCATAAAAAAACTCACTACATATTATGACAATGCTATTAGGAAGAACAAGAACAATTTATTTTCAATCAGGAAAGATATATGGGCCATTTGGATGCACTTTGTGTCAACAGATGCTGATCCGCAACATCACTTTTGTCCCACGGGTGAAAACTGGTGGTGTAAATACAACCAGGCAAAATTTAAAAGCAGTTTGGAAAAGTTCAAGCATAAAAGTTCTGTTCCAAGAGCAGTAATGGATACGATGAAGCCAATATTTAAGGCCTTATCGAATCCAACACTATTAAAAAGATGTTTAGGAGGAAAGACTCAAAATACTAACAAGTCATTCAATTCTTTAATTCGGAATTTTCGTTCGAGAAACACCAATTCTTCAAAAAAAAATTACACAAATTGCATTCAATTTGGCATGTATAAGTTATAATATTGGGGGAAAAGGCATCTTAGATGTTTTAAAGGAACTGGAATTGGACACTGGTGAGCAGCTGGTTAAGGATTCACTTCTTCGTGATAAAGAACGAATCAAGATAGCTGAAAAATGCTGATAAAAAGCTACTCTTGAAACTCAAAAAGCAAAAAAAAAGACTGAAAATAGCTGAAAAAAACTGTCATGAAATCAAAAGGCAAGATATATTCTTCTGGTGCCTTTTAATTTTGATCTGCATGAATACAGATGTTTGGTAAGTTATTTTTTACTTCAATTTTTTTCCCCTCAAAACTATAAATTTATAGCTTGCGAGCAGGATTTTAAAAAACATGGTTAATCGTATCACTATTAAATTTTCCAGGTAAGCTTATACACACATAATAAAGAAAATCATGCAAAATCAAAGCATTATAATATGTACTTTTTTTCAGTGCTTGCTAAAATGCATATAGTTTTTTAAAAAAGCATTATCATATTTTAACAACATGAAAAGTAAAAAAAAAAGTCCAGTAAACCTATTTGAATATTTAACACTTTGCAGGATTTTGAAGCTGTGTTCTTTAGGAGTAAATTTGTATAGCAATTGTTATTATAAGTTACTTATTTTTTGAAACACTTTGCGCGCAAGCAAAATTTGAGTTCAATAACTTATACGGAATATATTTATTTCATAATTTTATTTATAATATTGATGAAAATTATTTCACTGTCTTAAAAATTCATATTTATAAGGTTATATCTCTTATGTAATTGTGGTAAAAATATATTAAGTTCAATGATTTTTTCTTACTTTGGAAGAGTCGCAATTGAAGAACTTTCGTTTGGGATAAACAACGAATCAAGTTAGCTGAAAAATGCTGCCCTTAAAGCCCGCAGAGCAGGTGGACTAATGACTATGTCTTGAACAAAATCCAAAACATTAAATTCTATAGCGGCGACTACATGCTCAAATTTATTCACATCTCTTGTTATGACAGTAATTTCAAACTGGGCTTCGATTTGCGCAAACCATAATTTTGGATTATTTTTCCAAAACGGTGGTGCTGTACTTGAAACTCTAGAAATTTCAGATGCTAGTCTAACTTCTGATTAACTTCAACGCTAGCATCCTTTTCAAAACTCAGGTTAAAAAAGTTGACTTTAAATATCACGATGAAGAAATGGTTACGAGAATCAATGTAGTATGCAAAGAAACTAAGTATTAGTAAGATAATTTTCTTTTAGCAAAAACATCACATTAATGTTAAAATACTTTCAGTTTTCAGAAATGCAATAAGAGATCAGGCAATTCATCTTACCAACTTAAGTTCCAGCACTGAAGAATAATCAAGCAGGAAAATCGTTGCAACCTATCCGGAGAAATCTGTATCTTGATATAAGTTAAGCCTAACTTTCAGTTGCCATTTTGGAAGTCCATGATTAACGATTTTTTGGTACAAAATCAGCAATTCTTTTACCGTCCAAGAGTCACCAATTTCTTTGGGGGCGATGGAGGTGTTCAATTAATATTTTTCATCTTGTGATTATTAAGAAAAGCAATTAATTGTTAGGTTTTTAACTTTAACCAAAGAATAATAAAATAAGGACGACATAGAAAATAGAAAATAGCAAACTAAAACATTTTATTTACAAATCTGAATTAATAACTTTAAGAACGCTGTGCATCAATGCACGGAAGAGAAAAACTGTAATGCGGCAACGCAAGTGCAGCGAAAAATGTAAGTCGTTAATTTTTATAAAATCAAATTTTATTTACAAGATGTTTGTTATCATCATCAGTGAGTCATAGTGCCGCACGTTTGTAGTTCATTGTCTACATCCAAGAAATCTTTAAATGAAATGTTAGTGTTACAATCCTTTTGTATCGATGTCCACTGTTCAAAATTAATTTCTCCTTCTTCTATTGAGTGCTTACTCTAGTAGCATGAAATCATCGTTTACTGCCTGGCCTTCCATCGAACCCATCGCAAACTAATCCAGTATCTTCGAGACTATATTGTTTAGATCAGTATCCGAGAACCGGTTTCCGTTTTGGTAAATTTGATCGGAAAATGATATATTTATGAGCAGTTTTTCCGATGAAAATTTGCCAATCGTAAATGCACGGCATAAAGATATTGTTCCGATATCGGATAATACTGAAAATTTCATAAAATCACTGTTATTTTCTAATAGTCGAATTTGATTGGTCAAAGATCCTGTGATGTGTCGTTCGAGAATATCTGCAACCAACTTTAATGGCTTCCACTAGTTAGCATCGACCTGACAGTGCTTGATTTGAATGCCTTTCATTTGGAAAAAAATGTAAGTATTTATTTTATTCTCAATTATCTTTATTAATTTTATTACTTACTGTATGTTTAGTAAATGAATAAAATTATTATAACGCATTTTTGAAAGTTAGATATACTAAAGTTGCTATTCAGAAGCTACAGTAGGTATAACATGAACATGCAACCTATGATTGAATAATTATCATTCTTAGCAGTGCAAAACAATATATACATGCTAGAATAATAACTTACTCTTCTGTGTATAAAGGAGTTTGCACACGCATGCAAAAAAATTCTTGGTAAAACAATTGCTGTCGTACCATCTTCTCCAGTTTCTCCTTTCCGCTCGAATGTAAACAAACTCTCTCACACCGTCTTCAATAGTTTAGCCTTCTCGACCAGTCAAATACAAATGATTTCTGGGCCTATCAGTTGTGGGTAACAATGTTATAACTGTTATTTTCTGTATTTCTTATAAATTCAGATTTTTTTCCTCGAAATTGGCAATTCTAAATTTTTTATCAAAATTCAGATGTTTTTCTAAGTTTTTGGACAATATCTCTTCCAATATTGTGTTAATAGCAATATGCTTCAATATATTTAAGGAGAATGCTGTATTTTTAAATATCATTAAAGTACCTTATGGAATTATCAAAATTTTGAGCGGTATTGGAGGATTCTCAGGAAGCTGCTTTCTACTAATTTGTCGTTAGAAGGGACTATGAGTGTGAATTTGGGATTTTCAACATTCAATCTCATAAGCAAGTTGATTTTTGGTAATTTTTTTATTTTGTACTTTCTTGATGGTTTGATGTCTGATGCTATATATATATATATATATATATATGTGTGTGTGTGTGTGTCATCTGAGTTTCTGTGGCTAATTTGTTACTTCAGGAAATGAGAAAGGATATTGCTGGAGAATGTTCTGTATTTAATAGTGTGATTCCTTGTTATCCATCAAAAATTTTTACTTTTGATGACGGGCATACCTGTCAAATCTTTGGAGTTTCATAGTGGATTTCAGATTGAACTCATGAGCAAAATCCTTTCACTTGCCAAACTAAAAAGAAAGTTTTATCTACTTTATAGATAAAGTATAAAGCACTTTGTCTAATCTGATTACAGTCTCAAACAATTCCTAGCTTATTGCAAGTATGTCATTCATGTTCCATGTTTTTGTGAGTTTGTGAGTAAAGGCAGGGACATTTCAATAAAATGCAGAAAAAATGTTACTTTAAATTTTAAGTGTTTTGAACTTAATATAAAGTGATGTAGGGTCTTAGCTCGGCGATACTAAGCTATGAAGGACTCACCAGACACAGCAATACTAGGACATTAATTTTTAATTACAAATCTTGATTAACGGACTTTATACAAGAATGTACAAATTAATATCAGTGTAAAACAATTCTGCTTCACTCAGGACGAGCTAGCCTAACAAGTCAAAGTTCAATCTGGATATAATCGCAGATTTGTCACGAATTCCACTCGAGGTAATTTAGAAAGTTCTAATCCAGGTGAGTATAAGTCCGATGTCCGGAATAAGGATTTGAGGGATTTGACCGCTCAAATATCTACGTACAACCCTTTCACGAGTAATACCAAGAAGATAGTTTGTAGTGACGTAGGCACGTCCAATTCGATAAGAATTCACAAATATGCTGCTCGCTCGGGACGAGCGATAATCAGCCAAAGGTTGGCTTCGGTTCACGGGACAAGGCCCGATCCAACAGCTTCTCAGCCTGAGAGCTGCCTTTCAAAATTCTCGGTTCTCCAAACGAACCCTCACTTGATCTCTTGATCCTCTCCTCTCATCCCTCCGGAGTTCCAGTTTAAAAAGCCCCTTGGAACCTGCCCTTCGAGGCGGGGTCACAAGTTCATCTCTCTTCATTTGTCGAAGAGGAGACCTTTTCTCCCAATGACAAAACTCTGTCTTGGATTCCTCAATCCTATTGGCGATAGGCCCAACGCAATGCATTTTTCAGGCTACCTGGGTGTCCGCTCGAGGTCGACCGGCGGCGAGTTTCAAACAAATCCCTCCGGATGATGCAATCAGGAAGGGGCTTTAAACGGCGTCGGCACCCCTTTCCCCGATTGCCTCCAGCTCGCTATCTGGGAGGTCCAGCCAATTTTCTGGTGGGAAGTCGGTGGGCGCCTTTCAGGACCTCACAGTGATAGGATTTTGAATTTTGTGTGTTGTTATTTTTAATTTTCATATTTGGTTCCATGATTCCTTTTGGAACCTCCTAAGAAGGAAAAACTAATTCCCCCTTCCTCTTCTTATGAAACATATGAAGCCAGAAACCAGTTCTTCACATCCCAGAATAATTTGGTTTATTATCTTTTGAGCGTTTGAATGGTTCCATAGAACTTTCATTCAGAAACTTACACGGAATTTAATAAATTTGTTGAGTGATTTATCTCTTCAAATCAATGTATGATTTATATATAATTGTTATAATTACACGGCACCTATTTATTGTTTAATAGGTGCCGTGAGAAATATCATATTTTTGGCAGCAACAGAAGTGGATGCAACTAAAAAATGGCTTATGCATGCTAAAGATAGGGACGGAGGAAGGAATCTCGGAGCATATTCAATGAAAACATAAATGAAAGTGTAAAATAATCATAAATAATGTCAATGTGTAAAATAAAACTAAAGTTTACTTTTTGTTTGCTTTTACTTTACTCTTGTTTAATCTTTCTAGAAACATGCAGATTTATAGATTCGCAATACTGTAATGTTTACTGTTGTATAAAGAATGAAAGAAGTTATTAGAAGGAAATAATAGCATTAGTTTATTAATTTACACAATTGTGCATATCGCACCTTGAATGCAAGGGGGGACACAAGTACAAAAATTTTGTTTCTGCTCATTTTAATGGGCTGTATTAAATGCAATAGAGCCAGAAGTGCCAAATATTTGAAAAACAAAAATGTTTAGCACTTCTGGCTCTTTTCCATTCAATACAGTATTTTTGCACTTGTGGTCCTCTTGCATTCAAGGTGCGATATGATAAAATTCGTTGGTTATTGTTTTTGCTTTTCTAAAGAGATCATGTAAAGGAGAAAATTATGTATTTTGCACAGAATATGGAACTGATTTCAGCATTGCCCACACTAATCGGGGCATTATTTTAAATATTATAAATGTGCTGCTAAAAATAGCGAAAGCAGTAAAATAGTTTTTTCAGAAAGAGCGGAACAAAAAGCGGAAAGAGCGGTTATCTGTGCAGAATGTCTTCACTTAAATATAAAAATTGTTAAAGTTCCTATTTTTTAAAATGTGAACTCCTTTATGCTTAGAACTTCGCTTTGTACGTTAAAAACTTATTGGTTCTTTGCACTGGCGGCAATATAGGGTGAGGAGAGGCCCCGGGACATAAGGGGCCTCCGATAGGGAACTGAAAATTAACATTTTTTACTAGCAAAAAAGATTTATAAGCAATTGTGTCAACCATAATATTATAGACGATTTACAATTTTTATCATGAGTTAAAAAACTTATCAAATTTTAAAATTTATTGTTCATGGAGCTTTGCAGCTTATAACTGTAACACGTTAAACCAAAAAAAAATATGCCCAATACTCCATCTAAGTAAATGAAAATTCGGACAATTTAATGAAGAGTCATTAAAAATTGTCTGCATCACAGAAACTTTATTTTAATAGTTTTATGAACTATAACAAAAAGGTTTTTCTTTCCGAAAATGTAACGAACAATAAACTTTTTATTATATTTTGTGAATCATCAATGGAGAGTTCATAATAAACATGTCAAATAAATCAGCTGTATAATTTTGGAAAGTTTTGTCACACTAACTTTGAATTTAAAGTAACACAACTTCAAAAATATAATTATAATTTGTTAAATAGCTGAAAAAGTGAACTATGCAAAAGCGTCACGCATTATTTTTTAAGGAGGGCCCCTCTAAACATTTTGCGGGAGGGCCCCAAGTTGTTAACACCGCCACTGGTTCTTTGGCATCTCATAAAATAAAAATATTAATAATTGGGTATTTTTTGATATCCTTGTGCTTATTGCCAAAATTTTTTCAACCTAAAATCTACTGGTGATCTTTTTTATTAAAAAAAGCAACCAACCATTTATTTGAACAACCAATTTTTCATCGTACACGCATCCAAATCTGTTGTATATTCATCTAAAAGTTATCGGAAATTCATCGCCATGAACCCGCACTGCTAGATTTTCTATCGTATCTGCTAGCAAAACTCACCAGATAGCGATGATCGGATGCAACTATCGCCGATGAGACATTTCGGAGCTATTCCCGATGAGAATTCATTCCTATCCGATAAGAATCCGTTCATCGGTCGATCATTGTGTGATCGGGTTTTGATGAAAGGCCTTTCAGTGGCCGATGACATTTTGCTACTAGGATAATGGAATCAACTTGCTCTGTTTCACTAGAAATTTCATTCTCGGAAAATTCTGCTTTGATGAAACAATTTTTTATTGTTGTTTCTGTGACATTTCTCCATGCATAGTCAGCCATTCGCATTGACTGCAAGATGTTGATAGATGCACAAAGTTCACCTTCACCGATACCATCCAGAGCTTTCTCACAATTTGCGCTCGATAACCAACTTTGAAGCTCCGGATTATCCCCTTGTCGAGTGGCTGCAATTTCGAAGTCGTATTTGGCGGTAAAAGTTTCAATGTGATACTTTTAGCGCCGGAAAATTAGAGTGAGCATTACAATTGTCTGTGAAGAGGAGAATGCGTCTTTTCTTTTTAGCCATTTCTTTATCATTTCCCTTCAGTCAATCACCAAACATTTCGCTTGTCCCCAAGTCTTCATCATTGGAAATGACTTAATTTTAGCAAAATACCTCGGCTTTTTGGATCGTCCTAGCATAAGAGGGGGAAGCTTTTCTTTATCACTTTGATTAGCTGCCAAGAGCACAGTCACCCGAAGCTTACTCTGTTTCCCATCTTGGCATTCTTCACCTTTAAATGCAACCGTTTTGTTGGGAAAACACTGGAAGAAAAATCCAGTTTTATCTGCATTAAATACATCATCAGCTTTGTAATCCTTTAAAAGATAAGGAAGTTCTGAGAGCCACTCTTTACAGGAAGATGCATCTATCGATGCATTTTCACCGCAAAGTTTCCGAAAAGCAATGTTGTGCCTTTTCTTAAAATTTTCCAGCCAGCCATTGCTTGCTTTAAATTCACTGTTCGAGTCCAACTCTTTTTCAAATTCCTCTGCCTTTTTCTGTAACATAAATCACTCACAGGAAGGTTTTGATCACGGCATTGGACAAACCATTTTCGTACACATTCTTCAACTTCAGGATAGGTTGAATTCCGAATTTTCATTTTCTTCCTGTTTCCGGTATCATAGTTTTCTTCGATTGTTTTACGGTTTTTTTAATATTGCTGAAAGAGTGCTGGAAGGGATTTTAAAGTAGGCAGCAATTTCGAATTTGTTTTCAAGTTTGTTTTCATCTAAAAACTTCAACATTTTAGTTTTTTCTTCGACCGATAACACGTTCAATTTACACTTTTCACGCATATATATATTTACGCATTTTATTATTACGCATATATATATATATCAATGTCATGAAAATCAATAAATGTTGAAATAAAATGGAGAGACTGTAGTTAATCGGTAAAAGCGTATAGATGCTCATCAGGGTAAGTAAAATCTATACGAACCGTTAAAAAATTAGTGAAATCATAATGTTTTCTGAGAACAGTGCTGGCATAAAGCTAAAAACACTATCCTTTACCCCGAATATTATGATAAACCAAGAAGTTGAATAAAATACCAAATATTAGAAATAATTTTACGAACCAAAAACTGAGAGATGCAGCCACCGGGAGACGTGACAAAGGAATGAAACTAACGCGTCATTTAGGGTCCGGATGTTTACAAAATATCAAATTACTTTCTTTTGCGCCAAACTTCTAAGGTTGGGGGAGTTTCGATGAAGATTATGAAATCGATGGAAACAAAGATGAAAGCGATCTACATTGAGAAAACGATGAAGATTAAAGATATGATGAAAAAAGGAAAAGAGTTATATATATATATATATATATTATTTAATTTTATATTTAATTTTTAATATTTTTTATATTTAATTATATTAATTAAAATCTATAATATTTAATAATTATGTATTAAATTTAATATTTTTATTATATATTTCATTTTTCCTCATCTTTTAAATACATCCCTTTTAACACCCATTAATTTTCTACGTTTAAAATAGAAAAATTATGATTAAAGTTATTTGATTTTAAATTCCGGAAGTTAAATACTTCGTATACGGTTTTAGCGACAAAGTATGAAGGAGAAATGCTGCCCATTAGTAGGGCATCTGTTGAAAGTGACAGGAACCTTTAAAACAAATTTCTTTGGATGATTTAGAGTTTAGTAATTTGTACTGGTAATGTTTCAGTAATTCGTAACTAAACTGGTATCATTAAAAAGACATTTTTGAATTATAAGTAATCCAAAATCATTTTGTTAGATAGTATTTTTGAAAATATTGCGATAAAACGCCAAAATCTTGCTTAATTTTTAAGTAACTGAAATTTTAATTTACTTTTGGACCTTAAAAAGTTGACAATTATTTTCACCTTTTTTGAAGAGCATGTGTGCCAAATTTCATAAAGATCGAGTAAAACTAGAGATTTGTACAAAATACATCCTTATAATGTAAAAAACTTCTTTTGTTGAATTAAAATGCAGTTCATTTTCATTGTTTCGCTAGTTCTTTTTCTGTTTAAGTCCAGTCTTTTTCTTTCTTTCTTCGTTACTTCAAATAAATTTAGTTTTTGATAGATTTTCTATGTTATTTCAATAAATTTACTTTTTAGCGATGACATTAAGCTCATCTTTCCACTTAAGGTAAGATAATCTTCCTGGAGATTAAGCAATTCATTTATTTGATATGATAAGGTTACATTTTCACTTTATAATAAGCTAAATCATGCGCAATAATTGTAGATTATAATTATGCAAAATTTCAAAAAATAATCTTAATTGAATCTCGTGTTTTTTAGACTTTTTTAGCAATGGAATGTAAAGACTTATGTCATTAGTTTCATGAGAAACAAAAACATACTGCTTCAAAATTTATCTCAAATGCTAATACATTTCCTATCTACTGTTTTTCTTCTTTTTTATCTTGCACAACTAATTTCGTTCTCAGTCTTTTGTAGCAATTAATACTTTTAACTTAACAAAAATTAAATGATTTGGCGAATTTAAAGTTTGTTAATATAATCAAATTAAGACAATTAATAAGATGGACGAGTCGGTTGGTAGCCGAATGCGGCTAGTGTTTATCACTACAAAAGCAATGTAAAAATAGAGAAATGATAATTTCAGCTTACCTCTCAAAAAATTTTTTCTTTCCTTTTTGAAAGATACTCTTTACTCTCTTACGACTAAAAACAGAAATAACACTTTTCTCACCAATTATTTTCCATGAAAGACAGACCAATAAAACTGTGACCCTCTTTAAACGAAACCCCTTTACTCTTCTAAACTCTCTTGTAAATAATAATAAAACTTATCAAGGGCATCTACTATAGCCAAACATTCCAATTCCGTGTTGCAATAATTCTTTTCATAACTACGTAAAGTTCTAGAATGGTATGACACCGGGTGAAGATTACCAGAACTATAAGGCTGTTTCAAAATTGCCCCAATTGCCACTTGAGAAGCATCACAGAACACATGAAGAGGTAATTTAGGGTCATACAATTGTAATACAGGTTTAGTTACCAATTTATTTTTTAGCAATTCAAAAGAATTTCTTGGCATTCTGCAGTCCAATGCCATTGTTTATCCTTCTTTAACAGTTGATTTAAAGGTTCCCTAATTTTAGCATAATAATCAATAAATTTGTTATAAACGTTGACTGAACCAAGAAAACCCTGAAGTTGCTTAACATTTTTTGAAGACTGCAATTTTTTAATACTTTCAACATTATGATTATCAGGAGTGATGCAACCCTCTTTAATTTCATAGCCAAGAAAGTTGATTTTATCTTTAGCGAAAACACATTTTGAAAACTTTAGTTTGATATTTTCTTCTTCACAAATTTTAAATATTTGTTCGAAGTGAGCATAGTGTTCCTCTAAAGAGTTTAAGAAAATCACTATGTCATCAAAATAATGGAATGCAAAAGTCAAGCATTTATGCTTGTTTAAAATTCTACGGATGGTACGATTAAATATTGCAGGACCATTCCGAAAACCAAAAGGAGAACTTGAAATTCATATAAATCTTCACTTGTAACAAAAGCTAATTTTTCTTTATCTTTTTCATGAAGGGGAATATGCCAATAACCTGATGCAAGATCTAAAGTTGAAAATATTTTAGCATTAGTTAATTTATCTAACAGTGTATCAATTCGTGGTAAAGGTTCAGCATCAGTTTTACAAATAGCATTTAATTTTCGATAATCAATGCACAACCTAGTTTTTTTTATTTCATCTCTCTTATAAGCCAACGTGACAGAAGAGGAGTAACAACTATTAGATTCTTTAATTAAACCTGTAACCAATAAATTCTTTATTTGTTTATTTATTTCAACTTCTTCAGTAGCTGAAGTTCTGTATGCTCTCTGGGAAACTGACAAGTCTGATGTCAAATTGATTCTAGTGGGTTCTATTCTAATTTTCCCTACATCATATTTATTTTTAGAGAAGACATGAGAATATTCTGACATAAGGGATAAGATTGGAGGGGATAGTTGCTTAACAATCAGAGGTGGAAAAATTTCCTCTGAGGTATTAACTATGCCATCCTGATTATCCACTATGTTATTTGTATTTTCTTGTATATGTAAAGACATTTGATTATTTATTTTTGTATGTTGATTTATAATATATTTTCCATTTTGTAATATTTCATTTTTATCACAAGCAATAACAAGTTTATATAGACTACAATCTGGCAGCCCCAAAATGATATATGGTAAAAGATTTTCAATGATGTACATCATTATTCTTTTATTTGTTTGGCCAATTTGTAAATAAACGTCACATATTTGGGTAAGTTGAAAGTTGCCATGTGCTTTCATTTCAAAATATAATAATGCAGAATAAAAACTATGTGCAAGTAATAAATTAAATTTGCAACCAGAACTTTGCATCGTAAAACTCCAATTTTTTTTTAATAATCTTTCTTAAAACATCTTGTATATCAGCATGAACTACCTTAATTTTCAACATTAAATATAATGAATTTCAAAATTTAACATGCATACTGCAAGAGTATTTTCAAATTTAACTCAACTCTGATATTTGCACATTACCTTCAAAACAAAACTATTTCAAATATAATTTAAAATCAATTGATAATCAACCACAAAATATAAATAAATACTTAATTAATTGTAAAATTTAGAAACCAATATATAAAATGAAAATCAACAAATATTTTTAAAACATAATGAACTAAAATCAATTTTTCAATAGTAAAATAGAATGTATAAGAACATAATTAAATTGAATATTAACTGTTATTATTTATACACAATTAGCAGCTGCATTTTTTCTTTTGATCATTTACGCATAGCACTATTTTCGAGGATTGATTTTTTTTCTTTTGAAGAAAACAGCACTATTGAAGAGAACTGAAGCAATCTCTCGTTCTTGTTGAAACCGAAATTACCACTTGAACACGGCAAGAACTTATTTTTAAATGTTGAAGAACATTATTCACACATTTTTTCTCTTTGTGGATGAAACAGAAGGATATTGCAGATCCGAGCGATGAGCTTTTTTCATGCCCATTCTTTTATTGATGCAATTTTTCACGAAACACCACTTTAGCAGAACCGAGTGATGACAACTGGAAAGTGTCTGGATAGTATCCGACGAAAGGAATTCGAACTTATAGTAGAATCACATAAACCATTTCTGTAGAATTTTTTGAGCTGGCATATTATGTATGAAGAATTCGTTTAAAACTTGGAAGTTAGACTTTGGATTTTTGAAGAGCTGAAGCTGATAGTGACAGGGCAATGGCAGCGTCGATTTTTCTTCTTTGTTATCGGCTTCAAGCTCCATGCTGAATATAATTTTACGATGACGGCGAAGATGATTTCCATGGAAGGCGCCACTAAGATTTCTGTGGAAGCCGCCATTGATGCACTGCAATTAATAATAGCTCTAGTATCATATTTCCACATATAGATGATTTGATATTATTTAGAAAAGCAGTAGACCTAAAGCCACAAATTAAGTTCTATCCTGACTGTTTAAAACTAATAAAAAATATTTACAATTAATAGCTGCAGAATTTCTACATTTAGATATAAAAATTATAGACAATAAAATTGTAACAGATATCTTTGATAAAAGAACAGCGTTTAAATTTCAAATTAATGAGATAATAAGCTTTTTTGAATAGTAGTCTTAGTATTTCCCTCTTCAAGAATTTAGTGAAAATTTATATAATTAGAAATAATAATTTGGTAGCAGATATTGATAATAGAATTAAGAACATAATTTTTTTTATAATTCTGTATTAGAATATGAAATTCCAAAAAAGTTTTTATGAGTTTATATAGATAAGATATATTTAGGTCACTTAGAATAAAACATTCATTTTGGTATTTCATGGAATATTTATAATTCTTCGCTTATAGGTTTTTTTCCCTTATATTACTTATATTGTGTAATTTCTTTCAAATTGGTTAATGATTTATTAGTTTCTGAATTACTACATAGATGGAGCCAGGATTTATAAATTTAAAAACTCCTTGAAATAAGATTGGATTATCAATTTTCAAATACTTTATTATATAAAAATTTAGATTACATAATTTAACAGATTGTGAGATTTTTAATATAGGTATCATACTAAATCTTTAATATTAAAATAAATTATATTATTTTGTTAATTTACGTTGAATCATAGTTAGAAAACTAGTTCTGGCAAACTGTGAAGTCAAGCTAAGTGGCGGTTTATACTAAAATGTGTATTACAAGTAAAGAATAAGTAAAAACAATGATTCTATAATTCTTAGGGAATAAGTATGGATATTTTATTGAATGATATATTTTTAGTGCAATAAAATAGTGCAATATATTGATGAATTTTATAGATTTAATTTAAGTACTTTCCATGTAACGATGATATTTTGTTAGTGTTAATGTATGATTTTTCATTCTAAATTCTTTCATTTTCGGGTGAATTACCCTGTCTGTTTCTTCAAAAATTTAGTAACAGGCATAGTATGTTCAGCAAAATTGATTTAATCTGGCTAAAGCTTGTCCACCGCCAAGCAACTAATTTAATTGTTGAAAACTCAATATACTTGGATTGCCTTTTTAATTAGTTTTAATAGCAACAGAGTTCATTTACATGTTAAAATCTAAATGTTTAAACTTACCTTTTGTTCTTAGTATCGATAGTATTTTCAATTTTATTTTAGATTTGGTTATTTTGTTTAATTATTAAATTTTTATTTTTTGAATTGCATTTTGATATGTCTTGTTTACTTTGTTTTGTATGTTCATATATAACAAGTTATATTTTGGTTTATATTACTATATATATAGTATAAATCGTAAATCGAAAGAGTATAGAAAGTGAAATGAAAATCGCAATTAAAGCGTGGCTTTTGCGAAATGGTTGCATAGGACAGACCAGCAATTCACTTAATTTAAGGATTAATGCACACCGCTCTGATATTATACTGTATAAAAACACGGAAAAATTTAACATAGTATTTAACCATTTACATAAATACGATTTTAGTAAAAACTCACTTTATATTCTTGACATTATCCCAGATAAAATATCTAGATTAGAAAAGAAAAATTTCTACCTGCTAAAACTAAAAACTATTGCTGCATATGGACTAAACGATATTTTCCAAAATACAATGATCAATATTAAAACTTGCTACATTGCACTACATCACAACTTTTTAGCACTTGCAGAAGCAATAACAAAAGAGGTTGTAGGGGCAATGGAGAAAAGTAGAAAAGATTTAAATAAATTATCTAATGAAGATATTTATAATCTAATATATCAAGAACTAAAAGGAATTGAAGACGATTTTAATAAGAACGTTAACTATAGGCAGGTAAAAAACATCATTTTCTCTACTAAAAACAAATTCTGCAAGATTCTCGAAAATATTCTGAATAACTACAAAACATATAATCAACTATTCCTATTTCTTCTCTATATCTTGATCTATATAAAGCAAGAATTGCAAAATCGCAGAACAAACATCCAGAAAAAGCAATTATTTACATGACTATCAACTTTAAAAATCCAATTCACGACCAATTTAAATTCATTGCAGTACTCCAAAAATTTACGAATCTTTTTCTAATAAAAATATAGAAGTTAATAAATGCTTTAAATACGATAAAAATATCGGTAGAAGAATTTTCAACTACAATTCCTTTTGTGAAGACGTTAGGACTAATAGAAATAACATACAATGCATTTGGAATCGAGAAGAATATAATAAATACATAGATCCCTTCCATAAACACATTTTAACTGGTAACCTAGACATTATTGACAATAAAGAACTAAGGGAACTAATGATCAAACGTACAAAATTCCGTCCTATTTTCAAGATCTCTCTTAATAACATTTTCAAAGTTTTCTTAAGGATTTGGATAACTTTTACCTAAAGGGGATTTGGCACCCTAAGAATTCCGGAAAATCAATGAAAATATCGATTTTCAAATTTTGAGTGGAAAATGATCCTCGAACCTTTGACTTAATAATCTGAAAGTTTCAAAACAATCAGACAAATATTTAGTGAGATATGAAGTTATTTTGTCTAACATTTCATCACGTGCCACGCCCACTTCCAATGTTTAAATCATGCATATTTCTTGAGTAAGTTGAAAATCCACCTAATTTTTCCATAAAAGCAAAGCAAGATAGTTGTTTCAAACAGCAGCCGTTTAATCTTTGTTTGTTTACTGTTTTACTGCTTTCGCTTCTTTATTATTTATGAAGCATATCGTCATCATCATCACTGCTTTCGCTTCTCATTTTGTTTGAATTTCTCACTGTCAATAAAATTTCAATAAAATGGTTTTAAATTTTTTCTCTGTTATAATGGATATTTGATAAATAGCACTACAGATCATTTATTAAATATTTTGACTAAAAAATTTCAAAAAAGTGAAATTTTTCGAATTTTTAAAAAAATTTTCTAATTATCCCTATAAATGAAGATGCTAATTAATAATTATAGTAATAATAAATATTAATAAAATTAATAACTTAGGACTCGCAAATGTCAGGTTATTGCTCTGAAAAAAAACTAGCTTGATATAAGTTGTTTTTATTCCAATTTTATTGTTTTTAAAACTTTAAAGCTGTTTTTCTCAGTTTGCTTTTTTCCAAAATTGTGTCTGCTACAAAATGAAAAAAGTCGATCTCTTTTTATTCTAATTACTTGAAATTTTTCTGTTCACTCACAAATGCATGCTTAATAGAATTAGGGATGGATTTGTAAAAATTTTGATTAGAAAATTTTTTTAAAATGTACAAAGTGAAAAATTCTGATATTTTCCAAAAATTTTCACAAAATTTTGAACAAAATTTTTTTTCTCTGAAACTAATATAGATATCAAAAATCCGATCCCTATTTCTGTTAAGTACATTGAGAGGTACATTTAAAAAAATTGGAGAAAAAATATTAAAAATTGTATGAGAAAAAGCATTTTAAGAAAAGGGTTAATTTTTTTAAAAAATTTAAAATTTTAAAATTTGTAATTTCTCAAAATGAAAAATATTTTAGAAATTTCAGTTTCTGCACAGTTTACATCTATCTAATACAAAATTGAATAAGTTTGATCAAAATTGTAGAAAAAAAATTTGGGGGTACCAAGTCCCCTAAAACTTGCCCCCCAAATTCGATATGCCAGTGCAATTCTTCACTGAATGGAAATTTTCAATTTACTTTAAACAGTTCATAAGAAACAATTACAAAAAAGACAATCCTAATTACGAAAAATATGACTACCGAAATATCAAGGATAGTATCAAAGCTCTGCAAGAACAATTCATCTTAACCCCTATTGATAAAGCGCCCGGAACTTTGCAATTATCTGCAAAAAATTCTATCTCGAAATTTTAGACAGGGAATTAAAATCATCAGAAACTTACAAACTCAATAAATCAAATATTATCACCAATAAGCAAAAAATTTCAGCTGTTAACAAAAAATTAAATACCATAGTGCAAATAATAATCTACCACATATATTGTTATACATCCAAAATTTCATAAGCAGCCAATTAAATTCAGATATATTACTTGCGGCACTAATACATACATGAACAAACCTGGAATCATTTTTTCAAAACATCTTAATATCAACCTAAATCATATTGAGCAAGAAAAGTTTTCATGGATTATCAAAAACAATAACAAAGTAATTGAATTCCTTATTAATAACAAAATTGATACAGCAGAAACCGACGACTTTCAAGATCTTTTCACAAGTATTCCAATAAATAAATTGCAAGAGGTGTTAATGAACTATTTCTATGATCTTAAAAATCTTTTTAAAATCCTACTAACTTTCTGGGAAGACGTCATCAACTATTGCAAATTCAATAACTTTATATTTAACGGAGAAAATATTTTCCAACAAATAAAAGGCATCGCACAAGGAACAAATTTCTCATCTTTACTAGGCAACTTCTTTCTTCATTTCTTCGAAAGGTATTTCGATTTAAACCTCCACTTTACCTTCCGATTTATTGACGATATAATGATTTTTAATTTTCAAATCTTCAGCTCTATTTGCAATACCATCTACTCAGAAGAACTGAAACTAATTAAAACCAGCCACATTCAAGCTCCAGCGATTTTTCTTGATTTATGCTTAGACCACAGAAACAACTTAAGAATTGATAATCACGACAAGAGAATCGAATTCAAATTTAACGTCAATAAACTTATTTTTAGGAACTCTAATATCTCATATAAAATCTACAAAAACACATTTATCAATAAACATATAAGAATCAACAAAATTTCCAATAACACTAATTCTGCCAAGAAGCAAATCATGCACTTTAGAAATAGCCTCAACATTAATAAAATTCCCTCCTCACTTTACGAATCTCTGATTAATGTATTTAAGATGTAAGTAAAGGATTGCTTATCAGAGAGATGTCGACGCCTCTGTTCACACCCCTTCAATGCCGGTCTGTACCGTGGCCCTCCGCAAACACTGGCACATCAACATCCGTCCTTCTGGTACGTAATATTTATTCTTACTTTGTTTTAATGTTATATCACATCGTAGATTTGTTTTAATTATTCAAAACTCCTCTCTCTGTTTTTGGTTTGACATTAGGTATGAAAATCAGTGTTTAGGCCTTACGGCGTAACTGATTGCAAGAAAATGTCAAACTTTTTATATTTTAGCAATTCATAATAACTTCATTCCCTGAAAAATCGTTATTGTGCTTTAATTGTGTTCTTCATTTTGCGTTTTATACTATTTCATTTTATGATTTATACTCTATCTACCACAGCGCTCTTGGAATTGCAGCTTTTAGCGTATTCATTGTGTATACGATACATTTATATATATTTTCCTTCTTTTACTATTCGTATTTTTATCTTTTCTCGGATATACTTTCAATTCGTTTCTTCATATCTTTTCGAATTTGGTATGAAAGATATATATATATATACAAACATAAACAAGAACAGAAACAAATGCAAAACCAATTAAGAAATTAGTTTTTAATCAAAATAAATACTTAACTTAAAGAAGTGATATTTCAGATGAAGTAAGTCATTTATGAAGATTTGCAGAAATTTTCTGGAAGTCGTGTTATGAGAACCATTGCAGTAGGTAGACTTTTTAAGTACATAAAAGTAATTTTGAGACAGCATAGAGTTTTAAATTGCTTAGGACTCCATCATATCTAAATCAAGGCCTGAGAGATGTTGACTATTATTTTCTTTTTTTAAAAAAATTGCATTAAATTTGTTTTGTTCATTAATAGTAAATGATTAAGATTTTTAATTAAATTCTTAATACTTTTTAAATAAATAATTCTAACTGTTGAATTAATGGTATTGTAAACGTTCTCAAAGCAAATAGAATGCTGGTAGTTGGAAATTTGAGTAATTGATAAAATACGGTGATAGTTCTTGGCAAATTTGATTCATTAAATTAAAACAGAGATAATCGATAAATATGTAGCATGTGATATATATTTCAAAAGAACTCATTAAAAGCATGTTCAGAACCAATCATTTGAGAATGTAATAATCAGCGAAAATGTTTCATCTAACCTTTCAAGTAATATTGTCTACAATGATAAATGAACTAGTCATTCTGTACCACTTTTATCCCCTTTAACAAATTATAGACATTTTATCACAGTTTGTTACTTAATAGTTTTCAAGCACAATCTGAAATACAATCGTACTGTTAAAATGAAATTAAAACATTTTAAGAATAAGTGAAATAGCGAAGTATTATTGATATCCCCAGATAGCAATTTTAGTTTGCAACAAATTTGCAGCAGACTTGCACTGCAAATCTGAAAGCTTCCTGCAAATTTGTCACGACAAGTGTGCAAGTGTGAAGCAAGCTTGCAGCAAGTTAACGCAAGCCTCGAAGTCACCATAGGACGAACTTTCAGCAAGCTGGCATTGCAAACTATAGCAAAAACAGAGTACGAACACAACCCAGGATAGAACTCGCGACCTAGCGCTCGGGAAGCGGGCGCTCTAATCATTCGGCCAGCGAAACTCGCAGAGAAGAAGATAGATTTCGGTAATACATCGTTCGATTCGATTCGCATACGATTTATTTTAAACTATTTTCTTGATTTCGTTAATTTTTTGAGTTGCGAATATGATTTGAAGTCAAAGAGAGAGAGCGATTTTCGCTAATAACTACGTTTTGTTAGTAGAATAAATTATGAAATTAGAGTTCAAAAGTAATTACTTTAAAATGGGACAAAATGTATAAGTTTATTTTTCAACAAACATTGACAGTTTTTTCGGTTTAATTTTGTTTATAAATGCTAAAATTTCAACATTCAGAAAAAGGCGATATAGTTTTCTTTAAAGTGCGAATGCCACATTTAGTAAAAAGATGGAAAATGTTTCAAAATTTTTTTTTATAAAAAAGTTAGTTTTTTTTACAAATTATCAATGATTTATTGAATTAATAAAAAGAAGGACTATTAAAAATCGGATGTTTTTTTAAAACAAAGACAAAGATAATTATCTCTTTGTGCTATCTTTGCATGACGCTTGTTTTGCAAATTTGCTGCAAGCTTGCAATGCAAGCGAGGTGGCGTTATTTGTCACGGCGAAATTGTAGCAAATGGGTTTTGCAAGAGAGAGTGGCGATAATTGTCACGGTGAACTTGCACAAGTTCGCTTCAAGTTTGACGCGTCAAATTTGCTATGACAAGGCAATATCAAGTATAAATCAAACTTGCTGCAAACTTACGTGCTATCTGGGTCCATTTCAATTTGATTTTAAAAAGTTTTCTGTATATTATATTTTGTTCTGTTTAATACTCGAAGCAATAAATAAAAGTTAAATTTGTATTAAACTGAAAATTATAACTCTGTGTATTAGATTGCATTATTTTTTTACATCAAAATTATCTTTTTATAACTTTTGCACGGTAAATTTATAGACGAATTCCTTTTTCAATAAATTTTTTGAGAATCAATTTTTTTCATCTTATTTATTTATTTGCAATTTATTTAACTTTACGATTCACTTTTATCGATTATGTATTGTTTCATTCAAATTACATCCGTATTAGTCGCATGTTTCAAAACAACAGATATTTAGGTCCTTAGAATTCCCTCACGGAAATTCTAAGGACCTAAATACGGAAAAATAAATTTCTTCACGGAAACATGGTTGTGTTATCAGGGGTCGAAGTGTTATTCTCACAATGAAATTAATTGATTACCACATATCAAAGATTTTCAATGCCCCAAAGCAACGCCAAATATCACAGACATCGATCAATTTTATGATGTTGCAACCTGTCCAAAGCTTGAGCGCTAATGATACTACATAACGACTTAGCGCAAATGAGACTGAGCGCAAGTTCGACTCTGCCTACGTGATTGATGGCTGGAAACCAACCATGATGATATTTTCCCTAATATTTCGGTCGAAGTTTTACGGCGTTTAATTTTTTTCATTGTTTATTTGGTGTAAATGTATTCACCCGCCCATTAGGGTGGAGTGAAAAAGCTACCCAAAATAAAATTTAGCTCAACTTATTAGGCTATTATAAGTAGCAAAGAAAAAGTTGCTACTTATAAATGTAATCATCTGTGCGAAATTTGAAATTCCTACAACGTAATCTTTGGCTGCCTTGTTTTCCATAAAAATTTCTAAAATTTTAGGATTTATGAATTTTTTTATCTAGCTCTTCATTTTTGTCTGTGTGAAAAATACCCAGAACTTACCATGTGGAGCTTTACCACCTTCCAGCCTTTGTTCATTAACTAACATTTAGAATAATTGTCTCAAAGAACTTGGATATAGTTTCTTTTGTTTTTAAATTTAGGTAATTCATTTCTAGATGGTATTCTTCATCATTTGAATCCATTTCGTGCATCACTGTCACACACCGTAGCTGATATTCAGTAATTAATATGACGCAGCACTATATTGCTTTTGAATGGCAAGGAAATCATAAAAGAACAATTTCTGTGAGAATGTTCAAAATCGTCACCTTAAGTTCATTATTAGAGATACATATTATAAGTGGAGGTTCAGTAAAAGTAACTGAATGGTAGTCAGTTCAATTAAATATATTTAGTCATCTGCCTCCAAATTTAAAAGTATGAATTTGTAAATCGCGAGCAATTCATTCTACTTTGGCTATTTGTCTAAATTTTAATACGAAGATAATACGACGATTTTAATACTGAACTCTCTGACTTGTTTCCAGCTGTAGGCCAATATTTACAACAAAATATTTTCTGGATAACCAAAATATTCTGTCTATTTGCAATGTTCTATCTATTATGTTCATTAACTCTTGACGCAGAAATCGAGATTTCTTTTTGTTATTATGTGAAGGTGTTGACTGCCATACTGACAAGATGAACGAGTTTTAATATCAAACCATGGGTATGCGTATACTCTAATAACCTGCTCTGAAAACAGTAATTGCTAAAACAGTAAAATTGAGCAAAAACTAATGAGATGATGCAAAGTGATTGTGATCTGAAATCCATTCCTTTAAATGGCTGTTGTGTAGAGCTTCTTTCCTCCTAGAAACTAAGTTCTAATACTTCACAAGTATCAACTCCTAAAACCAAAGGCTTGGTAAGACCAAACAAAAGAAAATATAAAAAGCTATGGCAGCCATTTGAATCATTCGTCCACATTCAAAGTACATAGGATGTCAAATACAATCCTAAAATGTAAATCACCGTCTGCTCATAATAACATACAAGAACTTTAGCACCAATAAACTGTAAAATAAAATCTTTAATGAAGAAATTCTTGGCTAAAAAATACACCCCTACTAATAATAAAAGTAAAAGTGTGTGTGCATTTGTCGGCTCTTTACAGCTCATACCTAGAGCTACCAATTTTGGCACGGATATACTTTGAAAGATGGGAATTCGAAGGCAAGAAAAAAAGAGTTTTTTAAAATTTTAAATAATTAAAAATTAAGAAAATTCAGTTGATTCGAAAGTTAAAGTCTCATCTAATTATAATGCATAATGAATAGTATAATTTCATAAATATAGATATTTTTACTCCAAAAATAAAGAAAATTACATTTTTTATTAACAGTCTAACGAACATCATCCTCAGCTTTAGAATTTCTCTATCATCTAAATAATTCATACAATTCTCAATTTTGACACTCATTTCATTGAGAGAAGGTTCTCTTTGTCCAGCCGACAATGGAGGGGCGTCACAATGTTTTGTGTTTGGAGGGTTAAAGGTTTTGTTAGGCTAATTCATGACATTTATGCACTTCATCATCAACATAGAGTTTGCACGAAAATTCAGAAAATGGAAGGTAAAAATGTTCAGAGGAATTATAATACTGAACTTTTCCGTTTTTACTAAATTTCATATTGCATACATAATAAAAGCTGATAACGTATAACTGTTTAGTTATAAAAAAACAAATCTGACAATTCAGACATTGAATTCAAAAAAGGGATATTTTTTGAACGCATAGGAAACAGACAAAAAAACTGCTGCGAAAACTATCAGAGTAAAATTATATATTTCAAAGATTTAGCAGGCACATAAAGAAGAATTTAAATTTCCATTCTCTTCACATAATTAAGCACAAAATAATAATTAAACATTTATATACTCACCTTACGTCTCGTCCTAATGTCAGATACATAGTGATTAGTCTCGGCATCTCTGTAGAGAGAAAATAAATCAATCCTAACAGCATCGCAACGAGTAGAGATGGAATCAAACATATTAAATAAATTATGGAAGTCACGATGAAAAATAGATAAATAGCACGATCGAACGAAGAAGTCAATAACATTGGGAAACATGAAAATAATACGATTAAATTGTAAAAATACCGAAATACATTCCAAAGGTCAGGATAGAATAAAAGGAAGCTATTTGATGACATTTTAGAGCAAAGAGTAGAAATGGATTCAAATATATTAAATTATGGAAGCCAGAATAAAAACTAGATAAATAACACGATCAAACGAATAAAAATGTTAGAAAATAGAGTTTAAAAACTGCACAACTTAAAGACTTATTTTATAAAAGCTGAAATTGCTTCAGTACTGAAAAAGTTATTTTTGAAAATGAGAATAAAAAGTGGATTGCAATATCAACACAGGAATGCGTGTCTTAAGGCTCGCCTAAGTCAATAACAACGCGAAACATGCAAATAATACGATTGAAATGTAAACATACCGAAGGTCATGAAAGAATAAAAGCTAGCGATCAGCTGACATTTTATCTATGCCTATCACGGTTATATAAAGATATATGTAAAGAGATAATTAAATTTTACAGAAGAATCATGGTGCTCCGACTTATTGAGGTTGAAATAGTTTTGTTCGGTTCTAAGCGACAAGTTTATAGGAAAAGATTTAGATTAAACATAGAAAATAATTTATTGGATAAAATAAACTTCTTTGAATTGTGCAGTGAAAATTCCGTTTATAATAAACAATGTAATTCAGACAAGACTGCGGTTCGAAGTTCCTAAACACTACTCCATAGAGTAGTAAAAATCTGGTGTAATTTCAATTAATTCAGAATACAGTGAAATTTCTCTAAAGCGGCCATCTTCCGTTCCAAAGAAAATTGGCCGAACAGAGGAATGGCCACTCGAAAAGTATTTCGGGTTTGAAAGTACAATATTAACCTTATACTAATTTCCGGAGAGTTCATTTGCACTCTAAGACCTTAAGGTTTAGTCGGCTCTCCTGGGTATTCAATGAATGAATACTAATTTTTTCGCAACTTTAGCATTATTCTGGAAACTTCTTTTACCAACTGTCGATTACAAGCAACATCTACTTTGAAATGTTAACTAATATTTCTAATTTTAATAATGATAATTTTTAATGCAAATTCTATATTAATATCAAATATAGAATGTTTTCCCTTGTTCTCTCAAAATTTGAAAGTGTGCACTTGACATATTTCTGAGATAAACGATTCGAATACCGTAGAGCTATAGCGTGTTAACCTCGAAAGCCATTGACGTTCATCTAGGGTTTTGTTATGTAACGCGCTCTTCCGAGAAATTAACCATGACGAGCTGGATCGGAGCAAGAGCAGCCACTCACTTCAGCAGTGGCTCGTATTCCATAATATATACCACCCGCCCTTGCAGCGTGGTCAACGTATGGAACTGTATACAAATATCTGCCCTTGCAGAAAAGTTAACTAATTATTCGCCCTTGCGAATTAATGATCATAAAGTGGATTAATTTAACCACTATCCACCCTTGTAGAAAATCATACTGTAAGCAACCACTCCAGCGGTGATGTACGTGCAGTGATGTCCCTCAACTTGTGGTAATAATTGTTTCTATTTTATATTTATTACGTTGAGTTATTTCATTAAAGATTTATTTTTCTACTATCGACGACTTTCAACGCATAACACTCAACATTATTTGGTCCGTCGAGCCTGGAGGATTATAAGCTTTAGAGCCATAGATCCAAAAATAACTGCATTAAATAGGTTGCGTGGTGCGCTGAGACAAAGCGTCACAAAACTGGAAAATTACATAAAACAAGGTGCTCCAGAATATAAAGTGGTGTTAGAAAGGAAAATTACGAATGTGGACACTATTCGAAAAAAGCTTTTTGAACTTCAAAAACGATACTATGAATTACCACCAGAAGCTGATTTAACAGAAACTGATGAAGTTATAGAAAAGATGGAAGAAATGGAGGTATGTCTTAAATACCTCATTTCTAAACACAATATTGATGATAAGAGTTCCAAACTCAATATTAAAGAAAATAAGACAGAAAAGTTATTAAGTGTTAAATTGCCGGACATTCCTTTACCGCAATTTAGCGGAAAGTATGAAGAGTTTGGAAACTTTAAATCCCAGTTTATTAGTTTAGTAGAAGATAATGATGGTTTGACAAATACTCAGAAATTATACTATCTTAAATCTTTATTAACCGGAGAAGCTGAGCTCATACAAACCATTGATGCTACTTATAAATCGCTATTAAAAGCTCTCGTTACGAAAACAAAAGAACGATTGTTGATTCTCAAATATTAAGCTTAATCAATCTAGAAAAATTAAACTATGAGTCGGCAGAAGTTTTAAGAAAATTGTTAGATACTGTTAAAAAGAATTTAAGAACACTAAAAACTTTAGAATACGAGAGAAAAAATTTTTCGGATGTATTGATCATAAATTTGATTCTCTAGAAATTAGACAAAG
This sequence comes from Araneus ventricosus, assembly GCA_013235015.1. NCBI lineage: Eukaryota > Metazoa > Arthropoda > Arachnida > Araneae > Araneidae > Araneus > Araneus ventricosus. Next base: position 31,431 of record BGPR01008320.1, on the reverse strand, counting down.
AAACTAGAAAACAATTTGAAATAACTTTGAAGATCAAACAAGTACCTGAACTTGATAATTTTTTGACTTTTTTGGAAACTCGTAGTCTTGTCATAGAATACATAAATGAAAATGTACCATCTAAGTCATTTTCTAGATATCAATCATATCATAAAGGGTTTAGTAGCAGTGATAAACAAGAAACAAAATATCATCAGTTAGCCAAGCCTAATAAACCATTTGTGGTTGGTAGAGAAGATAAAATGAAACAGTGTTTATTATGTAATAAAGGTTTGCACTCTATATAGATGTATTAAATTTCAGAACATGTCTGTTCATGAAAGAATCAATTATGTTGCAAAGGAAAACATTTACAAAAATTGTTTAAACGCGCATAAAGGTCTATGGAGAAGTGCATTAACATGTCGCATATGTAATTCCAAAACGCATAATACGCTGCTTCATAAAGAAGGTCAAACTACTGCAGAAACACTCAGCGATCACGCGGCGCCAATTAAATATCATTAATCTTACGGTAGTATAAACAAAGAGCAGGATTCTAACAGCTGTGAAGAAACAAATCCTGAACATTTGCTGACTGCCCCAATCTCTTGTAGATCAAAACAAAAATCGGTTATTCTAAGTACTGCGGGTATTTATATCAAGAGTGAAAACGAAAGATATAAATTACGGTGCCTTTTGGATTCAACTTCGGCCAGTTGGCTGCTCAGTAATAGAACTTGCAATCTGTTGAATTTAAAGCGAGAACCTTTGAAAACATATATTACTGGTATTGGGGGAAACAGCCAAGAAATCAAGGCCAGAGTAAAAATAAATATTTCGAATGAAGAAGAAACTTATTCGCGCAACTGCGAATTCTTAATTGTTCCTCGCATTACATCATTAATCCCGTCACAAAAAATAAATATCTCAAACATTGAAATTCCCAACCACATTAAACTAGCTGATCTAAACTTTTGTATTCCTGGCAAAATAGATATGTTAATTGGAAGTGATATATTTTTTGATTTACTTAAGGGGACATACGACTCTTTAGACTCGAAAAAATGGGGGGGGGAGACAAATTCGATACATTATATCTCTGAAACAAAGCAATTTACAAACTCACTTTCTTCTCTAGAAAAATATCTGTTCTTTCTTTTATTGTACACACATTTTAAAACCTTTATATTGTCTGTATTTATTTTAGAGAGTAATAAATATGGGTATAATTTTTGGAGAAAAAATGAGATAATCACCTTTGCTAGTTAAAATTTCAACTTTTCTAACCCCCTCTCACAGAAACGTCTTTGGAGAAAATATGTACAAAAATTGTGGTTCAATTTTTAGAACATAGCGCATTACATATTCAGTAAAAATTTTATGTAAAAATATTCAATAGTTCTTGAGATATTGTGCCCGCAATATCAAAAAAACACATTTTGAAATATAGTGGTTTAAAGATAGGGCCATTTTCAATGTTTAGGTGGAACAACTGATGCATTTTCCTTCATAACTTTCTTAATTATGGAAATATTTTAACGCGGATTGTTTTAAATTGCTCAGAAAAGCCTGGGAATAATATGTATATATATTCCATAAATTAGAAAATTTTCGAAGTTTAACAGTCGTATCTCCCCTTAAGGCAGATAAAATTAGATTAGATAATGGTAATTTAGTATTATAAGAATCAGAATTAGGATATGTTGCATCGGGAAAATTGCCGACTGAAGTAAATTTTAACTATTGTTGCGTTGCAGTTGAGACAAATTTAGATAATGCAATTAAAGAATTCTTTGAAATTGAATCTTTTCCGACAGATTCTTTCGATTCAACCAAAAGTGAAGAAGAAAAATTCTGTGAGGAACACTTTTTAAAAATCCATAGTAGGACGAAGTCAGGAAAATATATTGTTTCAACGCAGTTAAAATGTTAAACGGAATTTGAAACAAATTAAATAAAAAAATTCATTAGCCACACCATATAAGGCATTTATGCAAGAATATTTAAATTTATTACATATGCAATAAATGACAGATGAGGATAATACCAAGTCCTATTATATCTGTCATCATTGTATTTTCAAGCCGGAAAAGACTACTATTCCACTAAGAGTAGTCTTTGGCGCTTCAGCAAAAATTTCCACTGGTCAATCATTGAATTCCATATTACTCAACGGAGGTTCAATTCAAGATTACTTATTTTCATTTGTAACTAGATTTAGAATCCACAAATATGCGTTCAGCGCTGATATTGAAAAGGTGTATAGACAGATATTAGTTGAACCATCCCAAAGAGATCTGCAGAGAATTGTTTGGCAGAAAATCAGCAATTCGCCGATCAAAATCTATCAGCTAAATACTGTTACACATGATACGGTCAGCGCTCCATTTTTAGCCATGTGAGTTCTTAAGGCTCTTTTAGATGCTGAACACCAAGATTTTCCAGAAACAGGAAAGATAATTTCCAGAGACATGTACATGGATGATATTCTGTCAGTTGCAACATCTCTAACGTCAGCAAAATGGTTGCAGGCTGATCTAAGTAAACTGTTACGGCGTGGAGGTTTTGAACTGCATAAATGGGTATCAAATCATCCAGCCCTTTCGTAATGATATTTCTACATAAGAATACTCATTTTAAGATACGCAGTAGACACAGTAAAGGCATTAGGAATGCTTTGGAAGCCTCAGCCTGATCAACTAACATTTAAGGTATCAGTAAACAATAAAAATTCTTTAAAGAAAAGAGAAGTATTGTCAGAAATCGCTAGACTTTACGATCCTCTAAATATCATTAGTCCAGTGATAGCAAGGGCTAAAATATTTATGCAAAGCCTTTTGTTACAGAAACTTGACTGGAATGACAACAGTGGTATAAGCCCGTACTTGTGCCGCAGAGTTGAGTTGTTTTCCTCCTGCTTCTTCCCCTCCCCTCGAAGTTGAGTTGTTTTCCTCCTGCTTTCGAGTTGAGTTTAGTTGTTATGTGCTTATGTGAACTGAAGTGAGTAGCGGAGTATGACGTCATCTTTCCAACTTAGAGATTTTCATCATTTCTCGAGTTATCTGGAAAATCAGTTAATCACATCAATTAATGTAATTTTTTACTTCAATTAGTATAATTATTAATTTCAATTAGTATAATTATTAATTTCAATTAGTATAATTATTAATTT
>BGPR01008320.1:0-28267 GCA_013235015.1 Araneus ventricosus | reverse complement strand
TTCAATTAGTATAATTATTAATTTCAATTAGTATAATTATTAATTTCAATTAGTATAATTATTAATTTAATTATTGATTACAATTAAAATTTGTAAATCAACTTACTTGTGCAATGTCGCTGCAGATTGTGACAAAACTTCAAACTCATTCTGGCCGGAATTCGAACCCGGGACCTTAGCGTTCACAGTCAGACATGCTACCACTGGACCATCCTATAGCACGCACGTCAGCCTAAAAATAATCTATTTGAATTTTGTGTTTCAAAGTCGTAGAGTTTAGTTATTTACTGCTGTGAGGATCATTCGAACTGAAATGAAACTATGTATACAGAGGAAAGGAAGTGAAGAGACTATGACATCATTGGCTGGAAACTTAGCCTTTTGTGAGTGGCAACAGGTTAGCGGGTATTTCAGAACGTGTTGATGCAGACATGGCAAGGTTGCATGACGTCACGGAGAGTTTAGTAGAATACCTTCTGCTGGCTGGTCGGTGATATGACGTCAAGCCTTCCAGAGTTTTCTCATTGTCTGTTTCAGAGAAGTAAAGTGAAGAGAAGGCTCTCCTTTGGGTTACTCATACTGTAAAGTCCGCCATTTCAATTTGGATCTTTGTCCGTGCTGCAGTGCGTTAGCTTCATTTGTGTGCTCTATTGCTGAAATTATCTGAATTTATTTTAAAGTTGTCATTCGCTAAAGTTACAGGAAGTTCCAAACGAAAACGTGACAAACATGGGCAAGCGGCTAAAAAACTGTGTAGTAATGAACGAACGGAACAAGAAATTTCTTTAAGTTCCCTGCCAAAAAATATGGTTCATCTTGGGGACGGCTTGTTCGTTGCAGTGAATACGTTTCAAAAGGAAACTCGAGTGCACATTCGAGTTTATTAAACAGACGATAATGGATTCCTTCATCCAACGAAAGAGGGAGTATCTCTGAAGCCTGAAGTGTGGAGTTCTGTCCTGTCTTCACTTCGCACTTTTCCTGCCCTTACGGAACCCGATGCCGTGACTGTAGTGAAGAAAGATGTGTGCATTTTCAATCAGACTGGGAACTCTCAAATGTGTGTTAGTTTACAGAGACTTTTTCAGAGGAAGGACAATTCATTTCATCTGGTACCAGAGAGGGTAATCCTCAGAGGAGTTCAAACTGAACGGTTGTGAGATTCCTACAACCGAATTTTTGCTTGTGTTAAGTCTAGTTTGCTAGCATACACACTTAAAGAACGCGTGAATTTTTAAATTCGCAAGTATCCAGTTGACGAAAATTTGGACGGCTGGGATGCTGATACTCCTCAAGGTTTTAAAGAGCTGAGGGTTTCTTTATGTAAGTGTTTGTTGGACTTTATTTCTCGAAAAACATCTGTGCTTTCAAAAAGTGAATGTATTGACTGTAAGCAAGGGTTCCTTTTTAATATGGATATTGATGACTGTGTCTCATTTAGTAAGAAACAGAGATTTTGATGCTTATTTTGAAAAGACACTTTATAATGTTGAATGGGATGTGTTAGCTGCTAAGTTTGTAAAATTGAACATTCATCGGCCATTTCTGCGATGGTTTCAAGATGATTTGTTTACTGAAATGGATACTGTGAAATTCTTTTCGAAAATTGAAGAAATGTATTTAAATGAAACTCCTGATGTAACATAATCATGCTTTGACTTATAATAAAATTGTTTATTTTACCTTATTTGTGTTTTTTCTTGTTTGTTTTCTTAGATTTCATACACGTGCATATAAAGCTTACTGTAAATATTATTTTCTCTCATAAGTTATCTGGATGTCTGCCTCTGCATGTTTGTTCTCATGTTAGCTTAATTTAAAAAAAAATAATTGAATAATAATAAATAATTGAAATAGTTGTTATTGTTTTATTTAATGTTAATAATTTTTAATGAAAGCTATTTATCCGAAGAAGTAATTTCTTCTTTAAATTTTTGAACGTAATTAACTGTCTTTTTTTTAAGAGAAAAAAAACTGAAAACTCAAACAAATGACTATTATAAATCAAGTAACATGCCATTAAAATAAGTTTTTTTTTGTTGATTTCTTTAGATGAAACAATGAGTTCAAAAATGAAATAGTGATGCATCCAGAATACAAAAGTTCAAAAAGATAACCTTTCGATGCATAAATTCAAAGTTTCTCAGTTCGAAAATCAAATTTAAAATTCAGAGAACAGTAAATGAATGCAGTTATTAGCTGCAACTTCTCAAACACCAATTTGAACATGTTGCTACAGTTTTTAAATGCACTTAAACTTTAAAAAAAATGGTAAAAGCCAATATTAGACATTCCTTGAAACAAAATCAATCATACGCAATCAGAAAATGGTTATAAATTTATATATAAAAAATATTTATAAGAGCGAAACGCTGTTTCAATTCTTTTTTAATTTGATGCTTCATTATCTGTTTCGCTCTGATTCTGGTATTCTAATTACGTTTGTTGAAGGATTAGTAAAGCATGTATAATTTGAAACAGGAATAAAAGTTTGATGAAATTCCGCAAAAAAAATCGCATAGCATTACATTTAATATCAGAGGAAAGGTCACTTTCCACATTTCAAAATGGTTATAAGTGGTTTGATTGAAAATTTTTAAAAATCAGCATTTATCTTAACCTAATAAGTTAAAAAAGTAAAATTTAGAGGGGAAAAAAATTGGGGGTCAGTGAATTGTGAATCTTTTCGCTATAGCCTGATACAGCGAAGTGTTTCCACGTCATCCCGAGAAGGGGAAAAGGGGGACAGCTCTCTCCCTCACTTCCGAAGAGATTACAACTCTCCGTGACCTTTTCGACCTTCACCGATTTGCGAGTAATAGATGATGCTTTTAAAACAATTTTAAAATTCGCCGAAATAATCAACGGGGTTGAAACTGACATCATTGGAAAGGTGAAAATTCGCACTTTAAAATGGTATAAAAATCATTTACGTGCGATAATTACTTCTAAAGTTTTTCGCGAAAAAATGTCCGCAACCGCCAAAAACTAGCTTAATTTTTAAATAATTAAAATTGGAATAAAAATTGGAAAAAATGGCTCCGAGGAGCAAATTCCCACTCTCCAAAGTATACCTGTACCAAATTCGGTAGCTCCAAGTTCAACGGCCTGTTCTGTAAATCGCCAACAGACACACAAACTTTCTCATTTAGAGATAGACATAAGCAGAACCCGCCGCGTTCCGCACTGCCCCCCAAAACCTCGGCGCTTCGCGGCTCGCAACCACTACACTTTCACTTTTAAATACTCTGCATAGATTAGCGGAACGGGATATAAAACGAAATATCCACATTTGAGTTCTAATATTTTGCACAACTTGGCCTGTAAGTTTTCAGAGCCATAAATGCAGTATGATATCGCTCTAAAAATGTTTCCATCATTTATGTTCATCATCCAAAAGTTTCTACCATTTATGATATATCTAGACGTCATAAGCTTTCATATTAAATGAAAATTGTCGAAATCGTTCGAGCGGTTGAGGCTGGGGAACTGTCTTATGGTTTTAAGTATTTTTTTTCAGGTTTCTCTCGAAAATGGAGGGTGGTACGGGGTAGTCGACCATTGATGACATATCTAGACGTCATAAGCTTCCATATGAAATAAAAACTGTCGACATCGGTACAGTGTTTGGAGGTGGGGGACTAATCCTCTGATTTTGATAATTATTTTAAATATGCATTTATAGGTTTAAAAATAAGTTAATAACCATTTTCACTTGTTACGGCCATTTTATTTTGTTATGAAATTTAGATAATAATCTTCAATCTTTCTTTCCTATATCATCGCTATATACTTCATTTGCTACGAGATTTATGTTTAGAATTCTTCATTTTCTATTATTACTTGCCGTTCCAATCAGACATTCTTGCTGCACCGACATTATACAAATAGCTAATTTTTGCAAATATTTAATTATTATAATTGAATACGCTAATTGATACTTAATTACCTTTAAGCAAATATAAAATTAATTATTGTGTCTTATTTTGAAGTTACCTGAATTTGAGAAATTTTGCTTCCCCCACCGCCGTCGGAGATGTCTTGCCTCCCCGTCGTCAAATTTCTGGCGCCGCCTCTGTAATTATACGAGACCAGTGGTGCAGTCGCAAAACAAAAAAACAAGGCGACAAAAATCGCGCTGTTTTAAGGAAGTTTTCACAATTTTTTCTTACTTATTTCTCGTGGGAAAAAAAGGCACTGACCGAACGGTGTTCCGGTGCGTTCCGGCTCCACTACACCCCTGATAGAGACAATCACAGGATCGTTAGGTTTTGGTATCCTACTTAATCCAACTGCATTTTTATGATGGGATCCCAAGGGGTGCTTAATCTGAAAGTGAAATGGTTGTAAAGTTAGGGATCATCGCATACGTTTAGGGTTTATTCCAGCAGCCGAATTAAGCCATACAAGTGGATTATGATCCGTTTGTAGAAAAAAGGTTGAGCCATCCAGATAATGCCTCAACTTCTGAATTGCGAAAATTATGGTCGCGTATTCCATCTCACTATTCACTAACTCCGTATTTATTTTAGACTTCGGAGAGCTTTTTGCTGGGATAGACAATGGGACGTCCCTTTGCACTTTCATCAATCTGTGGTAGCCAGGGGTGTAGTGGAGCCGGAACGCCGTTCCGGCATTGCTTTTTTTTTTTTTTTCACGAGAAATAAACAAGAAAAATTGTAAAAACGTCCTTAAAATAGCGCGATTTTTGTTGCCCATCCGAAAGCGTTCGGGCACTGTTTATTTTGCACTGGTGATAACACAGCCTCCTTTTCTTGGTCGGAGGAATCGTTTTGTAAAATGAATTAGCGGTTATGCTCAAGTACGTAACGGCACAGGAAAATTGGCGAGAGCCTTTTTAAGCGATAGAAAGAGATTTGAGAACTTTCCGTCTGGACAGCCATAGGCGGCTCGTACGGGGGGGCAAGGGGGGCAACTGCCCCCTCACTTCCAAAAGTAAAGGGGCCTTGCCCCCCCACTTTTCAAAGTTCAAAATTAACGAACCATCGAAATATGATGGAGGGAAACCCAATAAACATACCGAGAAGAAGAGGAATACGAGCTAGCAAGAGTTAGCCTCTGAAGGAGATCGAACTAGCAGATGAAACGAACGGGTGTGACCTTGAGACCAGAAGCAGCAATAAAAACAAGGTCGCACCGAAAATCTAATACGAGGCAAGAGAGGGGGTGGCAATCGAGACAAAGACGTTTTCCATTATGGGACTGCATGTTTGGACCGATCATCGTCAGAACAGATTTCTGGCACGTTTCTTCGCGTTCGCGTGGGATCGCGTGAGCATTTCATTCTCATATGAGGATTCGAAGCAATAGGTTGACCGTGCTACCTAAATTTTTCTGATTTGGAATCTTTATTTGTTTCATCTTTGTTTTTGAAATGTTTAGAGAAGCAAAGAGGCTTAAAACCCAATCTACCATTACTTCATGTTTCCGTAAGATTTCAGTTGCGGAAAATGCAGGTCAAAACATGCTTAGTCATTTGAGAGAAAATGAAAAATGTGATGGTTTAAATTCTAAGGAAACTCAAGCTGATCATATGCCAACGTCAAGTCTCAGTGCAAATAACTTGGATTCAGAACTGAAGATAATTGAAGACACGTTAACTTCCGATCATCATGAATACAGCAAAAATGAAATAAACGAAGGCCCACATCAGCCTCTTGACTTTAAATATCCGATAAATAATGGGAGGAAATTCCAGAAAAATTGGTTCGACCAATTTCCTTGGTTAGAGTACTACGAAGAAGTGAACATAGCATTTTGCTTCCCATGTCGAATGTTTAAAAATGAAGTTCTAGGCTGTTCAGAAAAAGCATACACCGAAATAGGATTTCAAAACTGGAAAAAAGGCATTGAAAAATTCAAAAGTCATGAAAGTAGTGAAGCACACAAATCGTCAACTGAAAGACTCAGAGCATATGAATCTTCATTAAGAAAAGGGAGTGTTACAGTTCAATTAATTTCCCAAAGAGCGTCCGAAATGGAAGAAAACAAAAAGTACCTAGAGTCGATTTGCGAAACTTTGCTATTCTGTGCTCGACAAGGCATTGCGCTAAGAGGACACGACGAAAAGGAGGACTCAAGCAACAGAGGAACTTTTTTGGAGTTGTTGAATCTCCGCTCAAAAGACAATGCTCTGATAAAAAAATTCTTTATAGAAAAAGAAAAATATTTTTCTTACAGTAGTAAGGAAATTCAAAACGAAATTTTAGAGCTCATGAGCAAACAGGTCTGCGAAGCGATAGCTAGTGAAGCAAGTCACTCGGATTGTTATTCTATACTTGTGGATGAAACGGCCGACATAGCGCACGACGAACAAGTTGCTATTGTAATTCGCTACGTCAGACCAGAAGATTTCAGCGTGCATGAAAGATTTTTGGGTTTTTTTCGAAACACGCAATACTGAAGGAGAAACACTAGCCATTTTGATAAAAAATGTATTGGAAAAATTTCGACTTCCTCTTTCAAAAATCCGTGCTCAATGCTACGACGGCGCAGCAAATATGAGGGGTAGCTACAAAGGAGTAGCGGCGAGAATACTTCAAGAAAATCCTCTAGCTTTCTATGTGCACTGTTATGCCCATATCTTGAATCTGTGCATTGTTGACGCATGTAGCAAACAAACACAAATTAGAAATTCTATGGGCATCTTAAAAGAATTGCACAACTTTTTTACTGCGTCATCAAAAAGAACTTTTTTATTTAAAGAAAATTTAAAAAACAAAGACTTTTTTGGTGGCAACAAGTCACTTAAGTCATTAAGTGACACAAGATGGAGTTGTCGTGTAGAAGCTTGCAACACAGTGTTGCAGAATTTTGATGAAATCATAGATACTCTACAGAAAATATCAGAAACTGATCCTAAAAATGGATCACAAGCTGAAGCTTTACTGAATAATATCGAAAGTTTCCAATTCATTTTTTGTCTACTTCTGATCCAAAGAGTTTTGGAATCTACAGATATGCTTTCAAAAGCTTTACAATCAAAATCGCTAATTTTTTTAACAGTTAAAGAACTGGTTAATACAACAAAAGAATACTTGCATGAATTCCGAAGTGAAGATTTTTTTGAAAAGTTATGGATATATGTTAACGATATTTGTGAAGCAAAATCGTTTACTTCTCCAAAACTTCCACGCTCTAGAAAGGTGTCTTCGAAAATAGGCGGCGGTTCTTTCAGCATGTCACAAGATGTTAAATCGTTCTATCGAACGGAAATTGCTTTTCCAGTTATAGATGCTGCTTTAAACACGATAGACGAAAAGTTCAAAGAAAATGAGTTGGATATTTTTCAAGCTCTAAAAGATGTAACATGTTCCGATCCATCAAAGATTATAAAAAATGCATCAATTCAAAAAGTCTCTGAAACATATGATCTTGATGTGGACAAAATAAAGGGAGAGATACAAATTTTTCAGAAAATGTACAAAAAATACATCGACTCTTTGCCAGAAATATCCACGGAGGTAACAGAACTGAGGAAAAGATGCAATTTTCTTATTGAAAAGGAACTCTGTGATATATTTCCATACTTGACAAAACTAGTACAAATTCTCCTTGTGATACCTGTTTCAACTGCGTCATGTGAGAGAAGTTTTTCATGCTTAAGATCGTTAAAATCATACCTTAGAAATAGTATGTGTCAAGAAAGGCTTTCTGCACTTGCTGTTTTGAAGATAGAAAGTAATATAGATATTAACTTTACTAAGGTAATAGAACAATTTGCGAAAAATAAAAATCGCAGGCTATCTTTCTACTAATTTACGGATGTATATTGTATAATATAATATCAAATAAATAAATTTATAACTGATCTGCTTTCTCTGTGTTTGGGAGTAAGCCGTTTTGTGACAACATCATTGATCGATTCAAGAGTTTAAAGAAAGAAGAATTGACTTAATAGGTAAGTGTTCTATATTTTCTCATTTCATTATTTCATAAGAATTGAAATGGAACTTTGAATTAGAAGGAGGGAGTCTACGATGGCCATCCGTTCCGATTTTTGAGGCCGTGTCCCGAATTTTTCAGAGAAGATCATTTAATCAATAATGATGTTAAAATCCAATAATATAGCCCAATTTTAGACAAAAATCAGCTTTAGGGGCGCCCCACTCACCCACACATTTGCATCTCTTTTGACCCCCCACTTTTTTAGTGCACCAGCCGCCTATGTGGACAGCAGTTCCTTTTCGATTTTTTTCCTTTTAAAGAATCAGTCAAGGGAACTGCAAGGGACGAGAACATAGGCTCGCTTTTATACCCGGGCAATCCTAAAACTGTTCTGGTATCCGTTTTCGTTAGAAGATCTGTACTTCCGTCGAACTTCCCTCGGTCTGAAGGCTTCTACCTTTAGTTACGATGGTTTTCGACGCCTGTGACGAGCAACATGCCCTACATATTTGACTTGATGACCCTTTGACTACTGACAGGACGTATACATTCTACTCACATTTTAAAATTACTACCGGGATAAAAATTGCTTCGAAACTCATTATAATATGTACCACTTGTAGAACAAGAACAATTGTGCACATTTCCCCCCCAAAAGCCATTGTTCACTGAAATTTTTTCTTCTGTGCATGTATTCTCGATAGTTTTGATCTCTTGATAAGCAATACGCATTTTTTTTTTTTTTGCAATATTGATGAAATTATCTATAATATAATCATCATCCGAAGTCGCTAACGCTCCGGAAAGTGGGCGTGGATAAGTGTCAATCACACCCGCAGCGTGGAGTGGCTCGCCCAGAGGGTTTGGGGAATAGAGGGTCTTAGAATTCGGAGTCCTTGCGTGTTATGAGAAGGGAAGGGAATTTCCCTTTCTTTGAAAGAGCGTTCCCGTAATTTTGAGTTGTCTCTATTCTGGTCTAACTCAAGAACAAAGACAAAAACGCCTCGCATTTTTTTCAGAATAGCGGGAACTTAAGAGTATAAGATACTAAATAGAGAGAGCGCTTCTTTGATAACAAAGCCACACGCGGGTGCCAAGATGGGCAACTTTGAGGGGAGAACCGAGTGTTCATGTTTACAATGGTTTGTCTCTCAATCATTAGTTTGGCGAGTTTTAAGCACTTGGCTGAACAATTACTAAAGGAAAAGTAACTTACTGTATTAGTCCAGCGAAATAGTAGAAAATAGACACAAAAATTAGGGCAGAGTTAATTTTTTAATATGTTGTTCGGGTTGGTACCCCGACTGATTTCCACAATTTTAGCAACAAAATTTTTTACCGCCGGCCTTAGTTTTTGCCATAAAATTAAATGTTTGGGAAAGAATTTTTCTTGAAGATCGGTTTTAAATCACAGTAAAAAAATCATATTTAAATAACTTAAGTCTTGATTTTTATCAGTATTAATTAATTAATTATTAATAATATTATTAAATGGATTATATTATCATTAATCAAATGAAATATATTTAAGTAATGTTTTTATAAACTTAATGGTTTTAAGCTTGAAGGAAATAACAGTAAAGATAACCCGTTTCTGAAATATGTTTCCAAACTGTTCCTTTTCGAAGCACTCTGCCACAAAATGTTTCGAACAAATTCTTGTACTGTCATTTGATGTGAAATTATCACATCGTAGTTGTTTTTCCCATAACTTTCTACATCTTTGGGAAAGCTGAAATGCAATCATAAAAAATATACCAACGAAAGTAAGACAGATATATATGCTTCAATAAATTCTATTTTATGAGATAGTATATAATTTTGTTCTTATATATAACAACGCAAGCATTAATTAATTAGACTATTTTGAATCTCAAAACTAAACGCATTGACAGTAAATACAAACAAATAATATTCATAACATGAAAAGGTTGCAAATATAATGGACCTAGTCCATATTAAATAATTTTACTATTTTAATATGAAATATAACTCCTTTTGACATTTAAATACTTATCAGTTTCTTTTTCTGACGCATCCGATGGGTGTTAATTATTCACATTCAACATTTAAACAACTAAAAATTGTATCTCATTATTTTATTCGCAATTCAAAGCCAATTTTGAAAACCATCCTTTGGTATTATTAATTAAAAGAGGTTAACAATTCGTTCCGTCACACATAAACTATCTAAGAATGAAACGCATTGAACGCAAATTACGATTGGCATTGAAAAAAATTTTTAAACATATATTAAAAGACGCGAAGATGAAATGTTTTTAAATAATTTGAAATCAATTAATGAAATAGTTTACAATTTCATTGATAGAAAGTATTATTTTATTTACTTAGTTAAATAAAATAGTCATGCGAGATAAATAAAATATAGTCACCGCAGGCATTACGATAAAAACAAATGCAAGATTACGATTTTAAGATTATCAAACACCTTAAATGCAATTAATATTCTATATAAATTTTTCTAAATTTAGCTTTTATAGTTTTCTGAAGAATTATAACAGTTATTTTGCAGCATGGGCACTACGCATTCAAAATCATTTTAAAACAATTTTATGTATATTTATAAGAATAAAAATTATACAGATAACTAATCAATGAAATGTCACATGACCCCCTTTGACAGATCTTTCAGTACACCCATAAGCACAGCACGAAACAACCATTTTTCATGAAAAGTGACAACTCGACAAGCAGGCAAGTAAGGCTTACTTCATAGGAATAACATTGCGACGGAAGTTTCCAGCGATATTGGCAAACTCGTTTTTTCCAACGTTCGCGTGCCTCAGTGTTGGAACACTCCTACAACCCTATAGGCTCTCTTTATCTTACACTATGAGCGTGAACGTATTCATCATCAACAAAGTCAGGATATTGTAAATCAATCTCTTTATTTTTGTGAAAATCAAGTTGAAACACAGCACTTTTATTGACACAAAACGAAAGTTAGTTGTCAGTTGATTCATCAGTTCCTTTTTTCATGCTTTTTTACTTAAGCATTCTACATGAGATTTTCTTCAACTTTCGTTAGTAAATCTGTGACAATCAAATCTGAGATGTCATTGGCAAGCTAAAAGCCCGTCTTAGACGGGCACAAATCTTCTAGTTGTAAATATATAATTAAGTTTTGGCAATTAATATATATATAAAAAGCCAGAGATTGAAGTAACGCAGTCACGTGGTTTGGTTTGGCTACGTGCCAAAGAGGGGGAAGTTCAGACTTTCTGTCTACGTCTACAAATTAGTATACACACGGAGATACTGTTTGGATTATTTCATTAATATAATCTTTCAGCATTTTTTCTCTGAGGAAACACTGTATTCTCTTTTTTTATTTTATGTTGATTCATCGACGGACATGCAATTCCATTAATATTAAATAGAAGTTATGTGGTTTACTTTCTTTATATTTAATTCATGCTTAGTTTTTGTTCAAGAGGCTCTTTCTTTTATGTACTTAATTTTGGAATTGATTTTTTTTTACATTTAATATTTTTTCCTTAACCGTTCTTACGCTGAAAGGCTTCTTTTACTTCAAGATTTACATTCATCAATTCAGCATTTTTTAAATTTATATTTGTTAATGCATTTTTTTTTTTCTGTTAGTGGATTTAGCATTATTTTGCTCGGAAAAAACAAAAGTTAGTGTCAGTTGATTCATCAGTTCTGTTTTCCATGCTTTTTTTTTAATTTCTTAAGCACTCTGCATCAGATTTTCTTCAACTTCCGCTTGTGAATCTGTGACAATCAGATCCAAGGTGTTGTTGGCAAGCTAAAAGCCCGTCTTAGATTGGCACAAATCTTCTAGTAACTAATAATAAATGCATAAAAATGTAATGCTTTTTTGTTATGGGACTATTATATCCCAGCTTTTGGTTTAAAACCTACGCGGAGATAAAAAAAAAAAAAAACAATCAAATTGGCTTATTTGGATCCTATTATCTTCATTCACATAGAAAACTGGACATATTTTTCTAAAAAAAGAATCGTAGCCAAAGGGTTTAATACTAAGATTACTAATATAACAGCCCAGATCTCTCGGTAACTCTCCGAGGTCACCAACAATAAAACTCGCGCCATAGCACTGCGAGACGTTAATCAGCATTATTTCATTGTTAGAGAATCTAAATTTCAGAAATTTTAAATTTAAAAGAGTAATTGTCATTCTAATTTCAAATTTAATAGCACTAAATTAGTGAAATAAAATTTTCTATCGATTGATATAAAATTTATCTCGCTACGATCAATAGTTCCCGATAAATTCTAAATTATATTAATCATATATTTCAAATTAATTTCCGTTTTTTAACAGAAAGTAGTAAATTACGTCAGTGGTATATCATGTGCGTGATATAGTTTGGGTGCCACGATGATTTTTTGAATAAAGAAATACGTAAATAAAAAAAAATATATTTCCTGTCATGAAAGTTATAAATTGACAAATTTATAAATTGATTAAATTAATTAATAAAACATTAATAAAAATTCATAGTATTATATATAAAGGCGCAAATGCAGCTATTTATAATATAATACACAAACAAAAATTAGATAAACTAAACAAAAATTAAAATTAAATAAAAAGAAAGAAAAAAGTATAGATAATAAACAGCAGATTTAGACAAAAACGATGACAATACACCTTTAAGCGTACAAAAGCAACAGCCTCAAGTGATTGCATCAACAGAAGTTTGAAGCAATAATATTTAAAACACATAAAACTGAATTTCGAAAGTAAAAAATGTTCAAAAAGGAAGAAATGAATAAGGAATCGAATGGTAAACTTTATCGAAGACCACTCACCATAAAGATTCCAAAATTAGACAAGATTTTCTGTCAAGGGTAAGATTATAAATCAAAAGTATACCCTTTGTGGCCTGAATCCTGTCCAATATCAATATGAGAATCATTTTGACAAATCAAAATGCACAATCCTTAAAGAATAATGAAAAGGTACCAGAGAGTGTGTTAACCCTAAAACTCTCTGCCGAAATTTTAGATGTAATCCAGGCGACGCCAACTATACAGGAAGCAACAAAAAAATTAAAAGCTAGCACCTAGCTCCATCTATGAAGAAAAATTCTAACTAAATAATCAGAATAAAAAAACTAATATTTAAACAGTTATAGCAAATTCAATTAGAAAAAAACAGTTATTTGCATCCTAGAGGATAACACATTTGACCTACATAAAAGACTTGATCTTAAAAATTTATTCATTTGCAGCCTGAAAACTCTTTTCCCATATGGACTTAATAGCAAATTAAATGGTGAGGGGCACAGTGAATTTAACAAAATTTGTATATATAATAAATTCAACATTTTTAAAGGTTTTTTAAACACAACAAACAATAAGAAATTTAGATCAAAAAGAGGAAGTGGTAAAGGTGGAAAGTTGGATATTATAATGGAAGAAATTCAGGAATTATGTAATCTTAACCACAACTGGGATAATATAAATAAAATAAAACATTTTATTTTTAAACTTAGAAATAATAGAATTAAATGGTTTTTTAATAATAAATTTGAGGAATTAAAATTTTTTGATATTAACATAAAAAATGTCTTTTTAGATCTGGTAAAGTTTAAACTGGGTATTTCTAATAATAGACTTCTATTTAGGGTTAACAAAAATGAGAAAAAGAGTTTTGTGTTGTTAATTTTCTTGATATCTTCTTCGAAAAATTAAAGTTGCCTGAAATTATTCATGAAAATAATAAATTCTTTCCTGTTAAAGATATTAATATTATTTCTACTGCATTTAAATATTGAAGAACGCTCAAAAAAACAAATTTGTAACTATAACTATTATTGTAAAAATTTAAATGAAATAAACAATACACACTGTTTTTGTAATGAAGCAGATCTCAGGGAATTTATTGATTTAGATAAGGGACATATCATTACGGGTAATTTGAATATTGTTAAATCTAAATATGTTAGAGACATCATGAGTAAGGGAACTAAATTTAGGTTAAGAAATAAGGTTGGTCATATTAGAATGATTAATTCCATTAATCGAGACTTGGATGTTTTCATTGCTAATATAGCCAGGAAATATCATTGGCCAATTGAGGGATTTGGAGAATGGAAACAACGTATATTATTGGAAACAAAAAATAGAATTTATAAAAACAATAATATAAATATTAATAGAGGTATTTTTTTCAACAAGCATCTTAAAAAAGAAATTGAATTCATTAAAGATAAATTTATTGTAACAACAGTAGATAAGGCATGAAATAATTTTTGCTTAATGTGTAAATTACACTTCAAAGATACTCTGCTTAATGAATATAATTCAAATAAAACATATCAAACAATTAAATTTGGAAAAAAAGAACTGGATAAAAGAATTATTGCACTAGCTAAAAAAAACCAAAATTAAAATCAGTAATCTAAATTATCCTTACCTTTTCCCTACTATTAAATTTCATAAAAATCCTTTAAAATTCAGATTTGTTACTTGTAGCACTGGAGGTTACAACTATCATTTAAGTAAATTTTTCTTTAAATTTCTGAAAATTCTTAAAAAAATCAAAGAAGAAGAGAACTTCATTATAGATAACAACACTAAACTTTTAAATTTTATCAAAGATAATAAAATTTATAACATTAATACATTTGATTTTGAAAATCTATTTACTAGCCTCCCACACAATAAACTAATTGAAGTTTGCTCAAATGTATATGATTTATACCTAAACACTGATTTAATTGAAAAAAATAAATGGATAGAAATCTGCAGAGTTAATATTTGTGAAAACTATCTCTTTAATGGAGTTGAATACTATAAACAGGTTTTTGGTATCCCTATGGGGTGTAATTATTCTAGTGCATTGGCAAACATATTTCTTCATTCATTTGAGAGGGAATTAATTAAAAATGAAATTATTTATGGTTTTCGTTTTATTGATGATCTTTTAGTGTTTAATTATGATAATTTTAATTCCATTTATAACTGCTTTCCAGAAGAGCTTAAATTAAAAAAAACCAATACAGAAATTAACAAATGCAATTTTTTAGATATGGAAATTGAAATATTAAATTCAGGTGTATCTGTCGGCTTATTAGATAAAAGAAAAGAGTTTAATTTTAAGACTATAATACTTTGTAATTTTCATACAAATCTTCATTATAAAATTTTTAGGAATTCCATTGTTTCTCAAATTAATAGAATAAATAGCATATGTAACAACCATTTAAATTTAGTTAAAGCTTTAGATAATTTAAAAAATATTCTTAAAGACAACGGATTCCCAAATTCTTTCATTAATATTAATAGTTTTTTAAAAGGAGTATAAAAATATTTCTAATTAATATATTAATGGTTTTTCCTAATTGAATTTGCTGTAACTGTTTAAATATTAGTTTTTTTATTCTGATTAATTAGTTAGAATTTTTCTTCATAGATGGAGCTAGGTGCTAGCTTTTAATTTTTTGTTGCTTCCTGTATCGTTGGTGTCGCCTGGATTACATCTAAAATTTCGGCAGAGAGTTTTAGGGTTAACACACTCTCTAGTACCTTTTGATTATTCTTTAAGGATTGTGCATTTTGATTTGTCAAAATGATTCTCATATTGATATTGGACAGGATTCAGGCCACAAAGGGTATACTTTTGATTTATAATCTTACCCTTGACAGAAAATCTTGTCTAATTTTGGAATCTTTATGGTGAGTGGTCTTCGATAAAGTTTACCATTCGATTCTTTATTCATTTCTTCCTTTTTGAACGTTTTTTACTTTCGAAATTCATTTTTATGTGTTTTAAATATTATTGTTTCAAACTTCTGTTGATGCAATCACTTGAGGCTGTTGCTTTTGTACGCTTAAAGGTGAATTGTCACCGTTTTTGTCTAAATCTGCTGTTTATTATCTATACTTTTTTTCTTTCTTTTTATTTAATTTTAATTTTTGTTTAGTTAATCTAATTCCTGTCATGAAACATATGTTTATTTTATTTGTTTTCAATCAAATGTTTTCCAATTTTTTTTTAAATTTGTTTGAAATCAATGTTCTGAATCAAATTTTTTTCAAATTGATTGAAATAAAAATTTTCAATCAATTTGTTTTCAATCAAACATTTCTCTCGCATATATATCTATTTAAACACGTCATTTTTGACAGGAAATCTCTCGAATGAAGAGGCAATCTGCACCCGTCATACCATGACGGGTGATTTTCTAGTTATGTAATAAAACTCTAACTCCTAGTATCATGCAATGCCGAATTCATTAAAAGTAAAATAAACTTGAAAATTCTTACTATAGCTAGAATATTTAAAATGCAAGATATTTTTTAAAAATTTGAGTCTTTTAGTATAAATATATATTTTTGATATAAATATTTCTACAATTGATTTTTCATTTATTATTGTAACTTCAATATCCATTAAAGCAGATAAGCAATTCAAAGAAAAATTTAGGAACAAAATTTCCAGACGCTTTTAGGAGACTAATCATCAAATATTTAGATTTTTGCATTTGTAATCAAGTTTATTTATTATAAAATTATAGCAGCAGTTTTAAATTAGTTGAAGAGAGAGAGGTTTTCACTGCAATAAAGGATGAAAGTTAATATGATAACTCGAATGTCCAAATTGCTGAAAACAGTGCACATAGAATGTAGACAAAACACTAAAAATATACTATGGAAAGGCAACTGATTAACTCAAAGCTTGCACAAATGTTCCCTTTACCTCGGGTTTAAGCAGCATTTAATAATGTGCTTCCCTTTTGCATTTCATAATACTACATATTCCAGTATATTTTTTCTCCTAAATTATTACTGATCAATCTTTCAAATATTTCCTATAAGTCTGGTATATGAAAATAGGTTCAGGATTGGATGTTCCTATGGATGCAGGATTTTAAAAATATGTATAAATATTTTTAAAAGGTGTAACATTTTTTTTTATTATGATTTCTCATTTAAACATGAATGGCATTTTTACAACAACAAATATTTACAAAATTGTTACAATTATCACGTATCAACTGTGCACAGATTTAGTGATGTTTGTACATTAATGGAACATGGTCTAAGATTACACAGGTCTGCAATAACATAATAGTATTTTTCATAATTTTTGGATTCTAATTACTAGAAAAATAAATTTAAAAAATCCATCATGTGTAGGTTTATCACAAATCACAGGCCTAATATGAACAAATTTCATATACTTAAGAGCAATATAATATTATTCACATGAATTTATTAATAGATTTTAAATAGTAATTTGCTCTTCATAAACATTATCCAAGAAAGAATAAAATATTATTTAAGATATTCTTCTAATCTGGTCAACTGTCTGCTACACAAAACAGTAAAGCCAGAGAAAACAAGTTTAACACTGGATCACAAGGTCTTCCGCCCCCCCCCCCATCATTCCGCTTCCTGCCATTTTCCCTACTTCCCCCTCTCAGTTCAGTTCCATACACTTGTATATAATTCCGAGCTTTGAGTAGAAGCTTTCCGAGCTTTTTACTTTCAGTTTGAGTTGCGGTTAAGAGAAATGGGTTCCAGAAGGATGCGTTAATTCTCCAGATTGTTTCTGCTACATTTGAGGTAACTACACAGTAAAAAGAAAACATTTCAGATTTTGTTGTAAAAGTATACATTCCTTATTTTGACATGAAACTAGGGTCCCACACAAAATTTGTTTCATTTGTGTAGAAGAATTAAGACTATGATTTTGAGGTAAAATGTAAACTTTTCTGTTTAATATAACAATGGTCTGGAGAGTCTAAAAATCATACTGATGATTGCTACTTTTGTAATGTGAAAGATATCTAAAGAACAAAAAGGAGAAATTTTATCCCATCTGCCGGACTCCCTCATGGTATACTGGTTCTGTCCTCTCCAGATTGGAAAATACCGCTTCATATAAAATTAAGCCTTTTAAAGCAATTTGTTGAAGTATTGCCAGAAGAAGCAGAATGTTTGAACCCTTTATAAGGCCGTGGGAAGTAAACTTACCACCAAATTCATTAATTTTTAAATGCATTTTTTAAGGTTGGCATAAGTTATTGCCAATTTTTTCGGTGAAAAAAAAACCGAGATGTTCCAATTTCTTTTCTCACACAAAACGAAGTGTATGGACTTGATAATTAATGCTCAGCGAATAAGCTGAATGAATTTCTTTTCTTAAATGAATATCAATCACAAAGCCATTTTACTATAATACAGGGATGAGATTGGCAAAAAAGCAAAAAGACTGAAATCATATGCGAGCAAAACATTTGTACCATAATCTATACGCGAAAGATGTTTTAAGAAGTAAAACATCAAAACACGCAACATGATGAAAATATTACACTATAATAATTAATTATTTATAATTCAATATGTATAAATAAGAAAAAGAATATTAAATTATTATTAAATCATTCACATTAGAAGTTAACAAACAAGTTTAACACATCATCAGGTGCATCAGAAAATACAAAATTATACATTAAAACATATTTACCACCTGTACATCACTGAGATTCAACATACACCCAACAGAAGTCCGAGAAGAATTATATTTAATAGCCTTTTGATAAAAGTTAGCTCAAAAAATAAATAAAAATAATGACAAATAATTTCTTTTGCTTCATGCAATTGTGTAAATTGTATTAGCTCTTTATAACTTATAATAATGTATCATATACTGATTTCTGTTTTATTTTTATAAATTTTTGCAAAAGTAACAGCACAATGATTTTGCACCTTATAAAGCAAGAGGGATCGCGATATTGTACAGTTACAATGACGGATTCATTTAGCATTATTGTTATTTGAAACATTTCCTTAATTGTTAAACAAATGGCTTTCTTTCGTTTTTTTAATTGTGTGGCTTTTGTTGGTAACAGATATTCATTAACACGCTTCACCCCTTGTTTTCGAGGGCTCCTATCTTTGATGGATTTTTCTTCAATAAAGGATGTGTTTGCATCCTCTGCAAGTTTATTTTCAGTAGAGGCTAAAGTTTTTCACAGTCTTCATTAGTATCTCTCTGTTTAATTACTGACATAGTTGTCGGCTACACTATCTCTAGAATGCCTAGGTAAATCATGTTTTATTTTTTTATTTATGTCTTATTCTCTGCTTTTTTGTTGCATTTTTTAACAACTTTTTAGCTGCCTCTTTTGACAGGAGTTTCTTTTTTATGTAGTTTATTTATTTGTTTTTGTTCCATTTTTTTTATTTCTTTATCTTGGTACGCCCTACAAGATGACCTTAAGTTTCCAACTAATTTTTTTTTCAACATGTTCATGCAAAAAAAAATCTTTTTTTTTTTTTTTGCAATATGCCACAGAGGTTTTGTTTTCTGCAAAAAGGTGGTATTTAATACTTTGAATGGCACTGAATGTTGGAATGTTCATCCTTGTAGAGCTTTCTGATATAATGTTGATTCGTCAGTAGATGAATCAGCTAGTTTTCTAGCCGGTGGAGTTAAGCCGCACAGTTGAGCATATTTTCCCAAAATTTTCTTTCGGAAACGGAAGATAGGAAGGCTTCTTTTCTTTGTGTTAAAGCGGAATTTTCGGAGGAAAAATCAAATTTTTGCGGTATAAAAAAAAACGGAATTTTGAGAGAAAAAAGACAAAAAAGCAGAATTTCTTCAAAATACCAAAAAAGCGGAAATTCGCGAAAAAGCGGAAGAATCTCATCCCTGAAATACTACTAGAAAAAAATGTACCTTTAAAGGATTCAATACCTTCGTGAACAGTTCCTGGGTTCATCCAAATCAAAGCTGAAGGAAGGAGGATTTATAGGACCTATCATCAAAATATTGATGAAGAATGGAAATTTTGAGCTCAAAATGGAAACAAACGAGAGAAAAACCTGAAAATTTTTGAAAATAGTAATATCTTTTGGTAACCAAAGATCTAAACTTAAGATATCTATTGCAGAAGAAATGGTAGCAAATTTCAAAATATTAGGGTGTAATATGAGCTTAAAAGATCATTTTCTCCATTTCTACCCGAAAATATTTATCTGGAAATTTAGATGCAGGTGAGAAGAGCAAGGTGAAAGATTTCACCAAGACATAAAGGAAATGGAAAGGTGATATCAAGGAAGGTGGAATTTACACAAGATAGCTGACTACTGCTGGGTGTTGAAAAGAAACAATCCCCATCAAGTTCACCAGAGGAAAAGTGAGAAATGAAGTTTATAGATAAAAATCTTTTTATGGTAGTGTTTTCTCTTTAACTTTTTTATAAGCTCATTTATCATTTAAATCATAACAGCTAGGATATAAATGTAAAACATGTATTTATGAGGCGATCAAATAAAAATGTCAGAATATTTTGATTTTGAAAAAATCTTGTGTGATAGAGGGGAGCAAAATGAATTTCTATTTTGAAATCGGCACTGAAAATAATATAAAAATCATTTATCAAAACTAAAACAATTTTTACAAAGTATTCTTTTTTTGTAGACCTATGTTACAAGTTTTTGAATGATAATTTCCATGATAAATGCATTCTTAAATTACAGCACTTCTGGTATAGTTTCCGAGGCAAAGGCAATAGTTGATTTTTTCTCTCAGAGAATCCCATGATCTGTCCCGTTTGATTTCTTGTAGAATTCCAACCATTTTTTCTGACTTAGCCACTGTTTCATAATGAATCTGCAACAAAGTAAAGAATTTTAAAATTCTGAACCAGGAAGATGAAATTTATGAAATAAAATGTGCACAAATCCATTTAACTGCTATGGTTTTTTTAAAAAAAAGATACAAATAAAGTACTACAGATACAAAAAATAAGGTGCTGAGATTAAATGCTTTTTATTACCATTACTATTGAAAGAAAAAACAGATATTTGTGACATTATAAAACTGATTTTGATAATTATAAGGGTTATTTTTTAGGGAACAATTACACATATTTTCTTTAAAGAATCCTTTTAATAATGATTTTAAAGCAAACATTCACAGATTAAATATACAATTTAATTATTTTTAGATTTCTAAAAATAATTTTAAAAAAACTAAAATATTATCAGATATTGCTGCAAGCAACATCATTAAAAGAAATCTGTTTCTTCTTTTAAAGAAATCCAAAGGAGCTTTTGAACTGCAGTGTGCAATGAATATTTAAAATCAGAGGTTTTCATGAATGCTTCTCAAGACAGAGCTTGTTCTTACCTGCAGAAACAAGGCCAAATAAGAGTGTATTAATTCGAAATTTCTCTTTGTTTTTAGCGATTCAGACAAAGCTTTCAGGAAATATTCCATGAACAGTTCAGACCCACCATTCTCCGGGCTGAGACAGCGAATTTCAACATCTATTTTTGATGGACTCATTTCCTTTAATTTATCTAAAACTATACCATCTAAAAACAAAGAAATAGTTCATATTTTAGAGGCATTTTATTTTATCAAAAATGGAAAACCATTCCTTAAAGTAACAAAACAATAATAATAGTGTTAAATTGATTTTCAACAAATAGTATTTTAAAATTCAGGCAAGTTTTAGGGGGGGGGGGGCCACACTTGCCAAAAAATTTAGGTTCGACTCAATGACAGCTTCATTTGAAAAAAAAAAGCTGTAACAAATATTGCATTTACTTTTGTACCTCGCTTATTTATATCTATGATTGTAAAATAAATGTATATGCATTTCAGTGGGAAACCATCCATATTAGGTTAGGTTATTAACTTCTGTTATCAGATATATAATGATATAGTTGAGAGTATACCTTGAACTTCTATTTTCAAAAATATTGAAAGAAACACTCATCTTGCCATAAACAATAAAAAATCTCCAAATATTTCTAAATGAGCACAATTTTATTTAAACACACCACAATCTTTAAGAAAATGAAAATATGCTAATCTTTTCTTCATAGTTTTAATGTTTAATTTAACAATGTTGATCACTTTATCTCAAAATCAAAACCTTCAAAAAACAATTTTAATTATGCATGGCCCAAGAATAATATGCTTGTGAATGAAATGTGTGCAAATCATGAATAGTAATATTTTATTTAATGTGCAGTTTTTTACTCAATCAGTTTTAAATTGAAAAATGGAAACAAAAGTGGAAGTATTACCTACAAAAACTGAAATGCATTAATGGCTTATAATGTTTTCTAATAAAAACATAAACAGTTATTTCTAGAGATAACTTTTCACAATAGAGAATTATAGCCCAAAACTGTTCAAAAAGTATATAAAATTATGAACTCTAATGTAGATCATTAAGGTCATTCATTTAAAAGAATATTGTTTTTAAGTGGCTTCCCCCACACTAATTCTATTTTTTTTTTTTTTTTTTTTTTTTTTTTACACACTTAACTCTACAAAGCAGATAAATCAGCTCTTCCTATTGATTCTATTTTCTTCAAAACTGTTTGAGCTGTTCCTTTTTGCCATTTTTCATCTGACACCTTCCTCCCCTTTTTATTGAACTGCTGGGAACACTGATGGATGGAATATGCATAAGTGTTACAAAAAAGGCAACTAAAACTTTTGGCACAGCTTTTGGAATACAAACGAGCATGCATGGAACATTGTACTAACATATACTTCTAGGCAACATTTAAATAAGATTTTTGCTTTAGTGGTAATGTAAATTCATAGGATTTAACAATTTATTTTTAATCTGAGTTGTTAGTATCACAGTTCACACTGAATTTTGCTGCACCGATCCATTCTTTGATTGACAAGTAAAAAGCATACAGCATTAAAAAAATGTGGACTGCTAACAATTAATTAGTCCAAATTTCTTTATATATATATATATCTTTGTTTTATGTGATTTTATACTTCTGCACTTGATATTTGTATTTCTTTCTATAACTTAGATTCTTATAGACGCTTTAGAGTATCCTTTTTATTCACTTGTTTTTAACAAAAAAAACTCAACTTTTAAAAATCCAATTACACTGCTTTGTCTTTTTAACTTTACGAAACCTTTCTACCATTTACTTTATTTCTAAAAATCCACCAAAATCTTCACAAAACTATTTGTATTAAGCATTAACCTTTTCTTTTTTAATGAAATCATTGCGGACATATTAAACTATTTCCACATTTCATTTTAAATGCCATATGTTTTTGAACTAAAATGTGTTAAAATAGTAAATTTGCGTTGTTCTTTGAAAGCATCCTCAAAATTCACATGCCAATATTAAACTGTACAACATGCATTATTTAAAAATAATAAAATGTGCTTTGGCAAGTAGTTTATATAACTATTATGTACAACGAATTACTTTAAACATTTGATATAAAATTATTTCTTAAATGTATATTATATATTCTACCTTATATTCTAGATGTGCATAAACTTCAGCAAAAACTCTTTAAATCACATTTTTCTTTGCTTAAATGTTACACTGAAATAAAAGTACACATTAAAGTTTGCATTGCTTTAAAAATTTGAAAACTATTTCTTTAAAGCAGTTAATTGACTTAGAATTAAAAAAAAAAAACTATTTTATAAATTGCTAGTGAATTTATTCCACTAAAAATTAGGAGATCTTTGCAAAGCAAAAATTAGATCATATACTTTTGACTCGAAAGTATTGCATGGACATGAGTAAAATCTTGTTTAAAAGGGCATGCAGGAATAAGACATCATGGGGAGAAAAAAAAAGCAGGGAGATCATCAGGTTATCGGACATCTCATAAATTGATTAAGGGGAGATAAAAAAAAAAATCGTGCACCTCTTTTTTAAGTTTACCATAGAAAATGGTGATACTTTTTGAAGATATCTGCTATCAGGCAAATGTAAATTTGGGGAAGTTTCACTCAGAAATATTAGCTGTTTTATGGGCTAAAATGAGTACTGAAAAATCATTTAAAAGCATGGCAAATTAAAAATCCCAGTTAGCAAATATAATTTTTATTTTCATTTAGTCTTTGTTCAATTAAAATTTAGGTTCTCAACCCACAAGAAGAAAAATATGACGACAAAGTGAAAAAAAGCAAAATATTTCTTAAAAGTGGATAATGAGAAACTAGTGAAAATTTCAAATAAACTTCATATATCTGTTTACTTTACACACAAAATTATGTATTTTGATTAAATGTATAAAAGGAAATAAACTAAGAAATTTTCATCACCAAAACTGAGTTACTATAGATAAGTTAGTAAAGTTACATCAGTCATAATAAATAAATAATAATAATAAACATATTCCTCCTTGTATGTCCCTTATTTCAAATTTTGAAGAAGTGAAATGTCTAATTTTGTTTGACTTATAAAGTAAAAACCCCACAAATGTTTGGTGTTTGCAAATATATTATTTCTTAAAAACTTTTTAAGATGTATTTAAGTTAGATACATAATTAAAAAAATCTCAACATGTTTAATATCATTAAAGACCAAAATTTCAACTCACAATTTTCAGTCTCATTACTTTTGTACAGTATTTTATAGAACTCCGACTTAAGTTGCATCACATCCAGTATGTTTGACTTTTCATTCTGCAATAATAAAATGCATTGAATATAGTAGCAAAAATAATTCATATAGCATATGGGGGAAAAAACCAACACAATTTTGCATTTCCAATTACTGGTGCATTAATATTTACAACACAAATATTTTACAATTAAAACTACAAATAGATAACTTTATGAAAATTACTAATTATTTCTTTTAATTTGAAACACCTTTGATTACAATGTGCATCTTTCTCATGATTGTATAATGAAATAGTAGTAGAGTAGGTTCAATAAATAATTTTTGTAAAACACAATAAATAATCAAGTTTCAGCGGTTCTTTTAAATTCATACTATAAAATATACATACAAAAAAATTATAGTAATAAGACGAAATAAATAGCATGTATGAGGAATTAGGTAAACTGATAATTCAGAATAAAATAAAATTATATAAAATCAGAATAAAAAGGAATAGCAATACATAATTTTATGTTTGCATTTCATTGTGTTACTTCAAAGAGTCTTTATAGAGAAAATTTTTTCAAATATCAAAATGAACAATACACAGATTTCAAGACAGAGGGTCACTTACTTTTTCTTTCCAGTTATCAGAGTCTTCTATCAAAAATGTTGGCTTCAAGCCAGAGACAACAGGCAAGAAAAAAGGGGCATTCTTCGGTACTTGAACTGGCTCTTTTGGTTTATTTCGGCGCTGAAAATGAAATTATAATACATAATATATGCAAAAACAGAATTAAACAATTACAGGGTTCATACTGTATATACGATAGTAAAATTCAGGAGTTTCTAAGGGTTTTTTCAGGAGTACATTACAGAAAATTCAGGAGATAACGTGAAAAAAAATCAATTGTAGAGGAGAAGGGGGTAGTGTGGGCAATTTTTATAAAAATTGGCAAAAAAGTATACTAAATATCAATTCTCCCATCTTTCCCGATTGCGGTGACTCGGAACATGTGCTTAGTTAGCACTTTTGGCGCTTAGTAAGGTCAGAAGTAAGAATTCCGGATTCCAGCGACTTTCTATCAATAAGGAAAAATGGAAACGTCATATTTTTATGTTTTATCATATTTTTATCTTTTGCTCTTCGATTGTAATTTTTCAGGAGACAAAAAGAAATATCAGAATAAAAAAGACAATTTTCAGGAGTTTTCAGGGCCCTTAGAAAAAAAAAAGCAAAATTCAGGAGTTTTTCAGGAGGAGTACGAACCCTGCAATTAACTGCTGAGAAAATGTTAGCTAATTTGCTTCCCAGTGTCAAATGATCCACTTTTATTGTCACCCTTACTGTGATAACCCTCTTTTCTAAGGCATAGGCATGTCCCAGGTGAACCCCTATTCAGGGGCAATTTATTGCATTCCAAACCAGAAGGTATAGTTGATACAACTAGTAACAAATTACAGAAGAAGATATTTTGTAGAAACATAATACATATGTTATGGTCAATGTGATTAATTGGTTGTTATTATTAATAATAACTAGAATTTTAAGTGGTTATCTATCCTATTAAAATTCGAAGGTAAACAAACGTATGTATGTATGTATGTATGTCCAGCTATCTCCCTCACAGAACCGCTGAGCAGGGCTTAGCCGGAAAGATACCAAAAGATTTACGGAATAATCCAAGGAATCATTTCGGCCATTTAAAATCGAAATTACAATTAGTTAAAAAGATATTAAAAGCGTCAAAATGAATGAACTACGTACTGCGCATCTATTGTAAATGGTGGAATTCATTCGCAGTGAACTTTTTTTCCCCTATTATTAGTTTTAGCATCCGGTGTTGCATTTTTTTATTTATTTAGCGAGGAAGTTGGTATTTTCTTGAGCGATCTTCTGTGTCCTTCACATGTTTGGATTTATTAACAACTAAAATCGTTTTCCTGCATTTTCTTTCTTTTTTGTATTTGGTGTTTAAAAGCAACATTCACGTTTGTTGGGGGAAATATTTATTCATTTTTTTATCACGTTTTTTTGTTATTATTCGTTTTATTTTCTTTTGTAAAACAAATATCAAACCTAATCTGTTTTAATTTATAAGCATAAAATTCTCGCGTTTTCATTCAAACTTCAAACTGCTAAGGTGAGTAAAAGGAGAACTGAAAGTTTAATCCATCAAGAGAGGATTCAAAACAGATTCGTTGTGGAAGCTAGTGACAATGTTGTAGGGGAAAAGACAAAGTGACATATGAAAATGTGATTCAGAAACGGGTTATTAACTATAAGGTAATTACAAGGTTAGTTTAAAATTTTAATTAAACAATATAGGATTCAAAAGGATTTTTTTTTACGTTTGGGGGAGCGTAGCGTTCACGTTAGCGACAATGTAATGTAAAAAAAAAATAAACAGGAGGCGGGCATATGAGAATATTAATGTTGTTTGTTGGGGAAAGTAAGTGACAATATTTGTTTGAGAAAAAATGGGCCGGGCATATGAAAATATGGATCCCAAGGCCTCGTCCTCACTTCTCTCGCCGGGAATATCCCGTATTCAGATTGCCCGTTATCTCGGACCCATGCAGCTAGTTACTAATAATAACCGTGGTCAGTATGCTTGATTAATCATTGACTGTAACATATATGATTTGTATTAATTAAAACTACATTTTTAAAATTATTTCAACTTTAATTATTCATTTAAAATAAGACGAACAGTTAAAGAATGATATTCCAAGAGTACCCATGAGCACTTTCTGCCGGGAATAAAATCCAATAACAAAATAAATTAAACTTATTTGTTAGCACAAACACACAAAGTCATGCTCAGAAAAAGAACACATCACTCACTAGCTTTCTGGACTGTACTGTTTTATTAAATGAGTCACTATCTTAAAAATAAGGAACGAGTGGCATGCATCTGGCAGCTGATACAAAGAAGACAGCGTCGCAGAACCTTATAATAGTAAATTTAGGAAAAGAAGCAGAAAATGTTTCAAAACAAAACTATCTGCTAAAATGGCAGAAGCTTGGAATATGGAGATTGTGAGGAGATAAGCATGCATTGGCGAGGCGGAAGTTCCTCTAATCATGTCATCCCCCTTTTTTACAAATAATTTGATCACCTTTACATTGAAACCTTAATTGTCTAATGTAAATAAATTTATTTACTATTATCTTGTATACAATTTGAGTCAGAAAAGAATTATATAGTGTTCCACAAAATATCAATGTGAGTGGAGGAATACTGATTGCAATAAACAATAATAAAAAAATAATTATAACTATTTGGTAATAATAATAACATTTTTTTTTGGGGGTCTTCAGTAACTGGGAAAATAATTTAGCAACATGGCTCATTATTGATGAATGAAGCACCAATGGGCGTTAAACAGTTAAATTTTTTTAGAAGTATAAAATATTAGTATTCATGTAGTTTCGACAATTTATAAATAAACATTTCATTTCAATAGCAATTTTTATAACAGACATTCAAATTTTAAGAGCCTAATACATATATGACAATTTTATCTAAATCTTTCTAAGTCAATTATTAAGATCGTTCATTCTCTCTATTTTATAAATAAACACTGAAATATATATAATGATGACCAAAATTTTGGCAATATAAAGAAAGCTGAAAATTAATTACCTTAATTATATCTAAATCAGTTCAGCCAATGTGATTTTAGACACAGAATATTTCAGTACATCAAGAATTTGTTCTAGTGATTTAAATTCTGGAACGAGTCATCTGCTTCAGCTTCACACGGCAACCGTTATTTTCTGGAAGGTGAGGAAAAAAATTACCATGGAAATAATAAGGTGATTACATTCTACAAAATTAAACAAATGATTCACATAAGACAGTATATAAAAGAAACATCATTATACAAGATATGCATCTCAGCGACATTTTTTTTTTGAAAATTTGAGTTTTCCTTAAACGTATTTTTGCTTGCAAAAGAAAGTACAGATCTTTCTCGAAAATAT
>BGPR01008319.1:0-64515 GCA_013235015.1 Araneus ventricosus | reverse complement strand
TCGATGTAGCGTTCAGTTACGTATTTATGAAGTTTTTTTATCACTATTACAGTGACCAGCAAGTTTTTTTTTATTCTTAGTAAAATAATAAGTGTGTGAGGAAATCATTTTTTAATAAGAATATAACCCATCTAGGTAAAAGTACTATTTATAATTTTTTTGTTAACTTTGAATTGAAGATATTTATAGCTTGTGTTATCTAGGTAAATATTATAATATTTCTCATCAATGAAATATGTAGAGAGGGATGTTTTAGGAATTTTTCTTTCAATAGAAGTTTTCATTAGATTTATTATGTTTATGTCTAGTGATGAAGGTTGAACTCTTTTCTAGTAGCAAAATAATAAATATTTCAGTTAAATTTAAAAAAAACTAATTTTAAGGAATTTTTTAAATATATTGCATGTTTTCATATGTTGCTTTTTGGAAATTCATTAATTTTCTATTAACATCTATAGTGTTAGAAACTTGTATAATGTTGAGATGTACTCTTGAGTAATGTATGCCTGTTTTCTATTACTTTCTGATGAGGAAACGGTGCTGTCTTGTCTTAAATTTAAATGGCACTGTCCGTGGTTTTCCCTTTGTGAATTGGTGCTGTCTCTTGGAATATGTTATAGCCCTCTTAAAGAATGAAGTTTGTAATTTTATCATATTCACATATTTTGATGTTGCACTTAATGTCATGTCTAGTTTCTTTTTTTTAGTATTGTGAATTATATGGAAAAATTTACTTTTTTAGGTGTACAAAATGAGTATAAAACATTGTGCTGTTTTCCATTCAACAGATTAAGTTGAAGTTGCATAACTCTGTCCTTGTTACTCAATTTTAGCCCCTTACCTCATGAAAGCCAATTGTCTGTTCTGTTCATTTGACTTTCGTTTGGGTCTATGTCTGTGCTTGCTTTTCTAATTCATTATCTTTGGAACCTTTTTGTTATTTGATTTGGGGTATATTTCTTCGGTGAAGTTTCCTTTTTGGGCATATTTTTTAAGAATTGCTTGTTGGGTATTTTACTTTCATTATCTGAATATACAAAAGCCTGTCGTCAAAATCTGAACTTCAGTTTTGTGAATCTCCGCGTTTAGCCTCCCGAATCCGAAAAATACAATTTAGATGCTCTCTGTCTTGTGAACACGATAACTTTTCAAAAACTATTGAAAATTTCTGGGGATGGAGAAATTTGGTACTTACACAATTTGTAGGTTTTTTTTATCAAATTTTAGTTAAAATCCGTCCACGGAAATATCCCATGGTCATGTAGTACTATAATTTAAAGCAGAATAGCTAGTCAGATAAATTTGGTACCTGTTTATCATCATGAATGGGATCGTATAAATTTTGGACCCATCCGTTGGTTTGTCGGACTGTATAATAGCATACTTGTTAAAATATATCTCCTTGCTCTTTGGCTTAGAAGACATAAAGAGGTATTATGTGATTTGCCTAACATGAATTATAGATCTGTGCCCAAATTTCGTTTCAATGGTTGCAAGCATTCAGTGCATAATTAATTTTTCTAATCTATTCTCCATGCGCATGCTGGTAGCAATCTCTGTTAGGAAGGATTCACGTCACTTTTGTCCTTAGAGCTGTAGCAGAGTGGAAGTATATGATATTTAAAATAAGATACGCATCTCTTTGATTGATTCTTTACCTAAATATTTTATCACTATAATCACAATGAAACCCTTCTGATAGTCATTGGGTTCTGTGTTTACAATAGGTACAAATTTTTTTATCCCACGGGGTGACTTAACGCACGGGGTAAGTATCTTGAGAAGGGAGACCATTCCGCTGGTTTCTCTTGTGGTGCAGTGTATCTTGAACTTTGAAGCGGAATGTAATGAGCTTAGAAGTTCATTAAAATGACAGGAGTCTTTTTTTTTGTGTATATAGGGATGAATTCTTCCTCGTTTTTTCGTTTCTTAATCATTGCCTGTTCACGATTTTTATTAAGTTATTTTTCTATTTCATTAAGCTTTTCCTCTGTTTTTTTTATTTTTTTGCAATCGTGCCTGTATATTTGCGGGATTTGTGCTGGAATCTTGTGTGAGAATGTTTTTTGATCTGAGTAACAATTGGCTTATAGAGTTAGAAAGCTATGTGAATAATCATTTTTTATTCAGTATGGTACTATTATTTCTAATGTGGGTCCTTTTATTTTTTTGTCTTGTTTAAAGGAATTTGAAATATGCTATTATTGGTCACGTTGATTACCAAAACCTGCAGTTGTTTATTTTTTCAAATTTGTATGTTTCAAGCACAAGGTTTCCCAACCTGCAGCTGTGGTATGTGTACTAGAGGGGCAGCTCACAGAGGACCGTTTGAGTCAAATTGGTAGTGAAATCAAAGTTGGTAATGGCAGAAGCAAACAAAAAAAAAAGATAAAAAATTAAAAAAACTGCAATTTTGGGCTCCCCAAAAGGTGAATACTTGTTATTTAATAAGCATTATATACAATAGTTGAGATTATAACAAAATATAATTTTTTTGTAGCTGTCCTTGTAAGATTCAATACCAAAATTGTATACAAAATCTAGATTTTGTTTTGATGGAACTAATACTGTTGTACCTTAAAAATAGAATAAGAAATATTAAGTAATCCTGCAAATGGTATGAATTAATTCATAGAAGTTGACCAAACTGCTTAACTTTATTGAAGTAAATTTCTTTGGTATAAATGGATGTGTTAGAGGGATATTGGATATGGCAGTAGTGATGCATAAAGTAAAAAGATGAGGGCATGATTTGAGAACCCCTGTTCTAAAGGATATTTGTATAATATGAATGAAAAAAGACAGTTGTTAAGAAGAGTGGGTTTATAAAAAAATCTATGAAGTTCAAAAAAAATCATTAAGAAAAAATCTGCGATTAATTTTTTAAATAAACTCCAAGCATTTTAGTATTATTGAAACTTATGTAGTTCTTCAGTCTAACAATTCAGTTGTATTCTGTTGAAGTTGAATTTTTTTTGATAAAAGCGCCAGAACTTGCACGTTTATATATAATGTACCCAGTAATCAACTCTTCTCTGAAATTTATTGTTACTTTTTTGCCCCTTTCTGCTATGCATATAAGGGAGTTTGTAGGGAGTAAGAACAGGCATGCAATTAAATATTTGGCCTTTCCTTTAGTTACAAGCATGTTGTTTTTCAAATTTTAAAATGCAGGTAAAAATATTAATAAAATATTTTCTCATTTGATAGGAATTTATGTTCTAGAACATTGTATGATTTTCATATATCTTTCTGGTCAAATGTAGTTTAAATTTGACAAATCTAGTTGTTCCATCATTGTTTTGACATTTATGTTATAAAATAATAGAAAGTATAATAAGATTATTCAAATTGTTATAAAAGTAAGGAGTAAAATAATATGCGGTACATCTTTTGCCAACTGGCACCAAATAGTTAAAACCTCTACTCAAACTTCTTTCCTGGAAACTTGCCACATTTAGCGATATTTCACCAAAAAATACGGCACTGTACTGTACACTGGTTGAATTAAAAGTAATAAATGTTTATTTAATTTAGAAGCGAAAACAGCGAACATGACCTTGAAAAATATTCTTGTATACTTACGTTATGTGTTAAAGAATGCGAACTGCATAATTGTTTTTCCCCTTTTATTATTGAGTATCTTTTTATCAAATTGGAATGAAATATGCATGTTTATGTACATGCAATAAACTTCTTGATATAATACAGGTGTAATAGATAGACTTGACAAATCTTTTCTACCTTCTAATAAGTAATATAAAAAGTTTATCATTATTTATGTACATTAAATATTTGACATTTTTTCAGCACATTTGCAAGTGTTAGGTTAAAAAATAATTCATGGGCTTTTATTTATTATTTTATTGAGAAGATGGGAATTTTGACTTAAAGGTTGGATTGTGCATTGCTTGACTAATCGAGTTCGATCGAGAGAGGTTGACCCAATTTCTTCATGGAAGTCCACATCAAACAGCCAGAGAAATTAAAATAAATTTTGAAAAGGCTCGTGAATTATTTATGACCTGTCTTATTTTAACTATTTTTGGTAATTAAATAGACTTTAATTTTTTTGACACTTATGTTTTTTGTATTAATCTGTTAATTCAAGGTTTTACTGTGTTCATTCATATTAAATTAGGATATATTTTATCAAATTTTAGTATCATTTAGTATACGAGTGTGCTATTAAGTGTATATTAAGCTAGTTGCCCATTCTAGGCCTTGGGAGTGTTTTATCATTGTGGCCTGCAATTTCTTTGTTTAAATATTTTTGGCAGAAAATTTGCTAGTTATCGCTTCTCGGCCTTTTGGCTAAGATCAAAGTGTAGTCGTGTTTTTCGCGCTCCGCTTTGATCTTACTAAAAACCTGCAAAATCGCGTCCCAGTGATTTTATTTTTTTATCTGTGTGT
Source organism: Araneus ventricosus (assembly GCA_013235015.1). Lineage (NCBI taxonomy): Eukaryota > Metazoa > Arthropoda > Arachnida > Araneae > Araneidae > Araneus > Araneus ventricosus. Next base: position 60,102 of record BGPR01008319.1, on the reverse strand, counting down.
GTGTGCCATCATGATCTACACGCTGGTGTAATTTTTATCTCTTTGAAATATTTATTTTCCGAGAAAATCCGCTTTTTGTGGACTTTGTCGTTCTACGCTTAGGTTTAGCTCTCCGGAGCGAAGCCTCGCGACCGGTTTCCCCCGGATTTTCCGGAAACCGCTTAACGGATTTCATCAATTCCTTTTTTCTTCGACGTGGAGTAGATTTGACTATCCCTCCCCAAAAATTGGATTTCTTCCATTAAAATTGTGCCATTTACGAGGACTTATGTTGTTTTCTTCTCCCACCCTTCCCGGGATAACAGGGAAAATGTATAATTTCTAAGTTGCGTCGTCACAACCCGGGTGAGTGAAATGATTTTTATTTATTGTTAAAGTATATGCAATGCTGATCAATTTGGTATTTTATGTTTGAAAATTGGTTATTAACTCCAAAGGTTATGGTCATTTTTCTCTGTATGTGTGACATGGCGTCAGCGCCAGTCTTAGCATAGCGTAATCAAGTCTTTTTTTTTTTTTTTTTAATATAAATCTTTTTATTGTATTTACTCCAGTTCTTGTTGATACTTTTATTAATCGGAATGAAATGCTGAGTCGAATGACACTTTGTTTTTAAATTTGGTCGAAACTCGGATGAGTTACAGTGTCTTTGCCTTTTTCGAACTGTCATGGCCGCCCTGACGCTTGGATGCCATGGCTCAACCCTTGTTTCGACCTGCGGAAATCTTGCAATTTTACTGTGTTTTTTTTTTTTTTTTTTCCCCTTTATATGTGTATTTTTGTGTATTATGTTCTCCTGAGTACTCCGATATCTTATTTTTGTAGATAGTGTGATTATTTTTTCCCCGTTCAACAGTCTTTTACGTAGCGATTACATTATTCCGCCGTACGATTTCCAACTTGCTCGAATATTGTAACATGTTTTATTTTCTTTTTATGACTCCCATTTTACCCCCTTTTTTTTCATTAATCTCACGTGTAGTGCATCTTTATTACTGTTCATTTATCATTTCTGTGTTTATCGACTTCTATATTTTGTTTGTTTCATTGTTGATAATTTTTGCCTTGTTGACTGTGTGTCAGGTGACCATGACTTTTGGTAGTTCCCTTTTTTGTGCGTTCCTCAAAATTTTTGTAATTTTTAATTATTTTTTGCTTGTACGTTTTTGGGGGTGCTTTCCTTTGTCTGTAAAGCCGTGCGCTATTCTGCTTTTTGAACTTTTTTGCTCTTTTGGCCTCTTTGTTATTTGGACCTTTTTTTTTTGTGTTCCCCCCGAATTCGATCAGTATTGCATATGCTTTTGTTTTGTGGTTTTCAAATCGTTTTCTTTTTCTGTGTGTTCGCGTTTTTGGGGTTTTATTTGGTGTTTTCTCTGGCCGAGCTGTTTCTTAGTGGCAGTAACGTTAATTCTTAAGTATAATTTCTCGTGCCAGTTCTTGTTGTTTGCTTCTTTGTTTTTGCCTTTCTTTTGTCTGCCTGGGTTAATTTTTTAATCGCTAACTTTCACTATTAATATTAATTTCTGCGTTTGTGTGGGTCTGGTGGGGGGGGGTCTCTTTCAGGTTTTCAGATGTAGTCGCCCTTCGGTTCTGCCAAGGTACGTGCTCTCTGTTGATTTGTGCCGGTTTTTGTCTTTGATATTGATTTGAAATCCACAAAGCTTCAATCTCTTGCTCTCCCGGGTTGATTCCATCTCCTGTTGTCTGATTCATTTGCTTTCTCTTACACTCACCCATTCCTTTTCAGCTGTGTTGTGTGTAGTGTTGCGTTTCTCTGCAATTTTTTGTGTTCACGCTTCTGAACCTTTGTGAAAGTGATTGTGTACCCATTTGATCGTCATGTCAAATCCTCTGACACCTGTGCCTACAATATCACTGCTCGAGCCCCCGGCTCAAACCATCACAAACTCTGTTACTCTTTCGCCTCCGAAAACGACGTGTGTCTCCGCTTCAGACGAACTTTTGGTCACTGAACCTCGTGCATCTGTGAGTGTCGTGAACTCTTCTTCGATGACTTCTCCCTGTAATGTGGTGCTCACTGACTGCGTCCAGAAATTCACCTCCCCAGTTGGGCACCGCACCCGTGCGAAACTTATTTCGAAGATCTTAGAACAAGGTTCTGCCTCTCCGTCTCTTGCTCAGAACTCTCGTCTGCCCAATGTCTCAAGTGCACGTCCTGTGCCCCTCAAAAATCCTGAATGTACTGTTTCGGAGCACATTCCTATGCCTGATAACTCTGACTCCACCTGTGCGGTTCCCTCCGAGTTGCGCACTCCTTCGCCTGTCACTCCTCCGCCTCGAGAGCTATCTCTTGATGAGCTACTTGTGCTCCAGAATATGAAGACTGAGAAAGTATCTGGTGACTCTGTTCCTAGTGCTCTCTTCGTCCCTGCTGTTGACTCCTCTTCTCAACCTGATGCTTGCCTTCCGGACAATCCTCATCCCTCCGCTCCGTCTGCCTCTTTGTCCTCTGCTGCTGACGTTCCTCCCGTCTCCAACTCGTCCGATCAGTTTCCGCCTTTGTCTCCTGAGCTGCAATTGGCTCTTACCCCATCCCCTGCCTCTCCACCTGCGCTTCGTCTTGAAGTTGATGCCACTCCAGCGAAGCTCTCTGAAGTTCTATATTATCCTGACTCCCTCAGATGCAGTTACTGTGAAGCCGTCCTCTCTTCTCCACGCTCGTTCTACGAACATGTGAGAGAATTCTCTCACTTCGAGATCCCTCCCTCTCCAGTTTCCAGTACTTCCGTTTGCTTTCGTTGCAACACTGACTTCAACTCTAAGTCTGCTTTGCGTTCTCACAACTGCAACAACCCGAAGCCTGTGATCGAGAAAATGAGAAAGTGTCCCTGGTGCGTATACATTGCTAAGAACGACTCGGATCTTGGGGCCCACTTCTCCCAGTTCCATCCTTGGCTTTACTCCCCGCCTCGCTCTTCCTCTTCTGTCTCCGCTCCGGCCTGCCCTCCGTCCTCTGACGTCCTTTGTGTGACGACTCCTGACGTGGACGACCCTCCATCCGGCTTTCAATGTTTGATTTGTGAGGAGGTCCTCCCGAGTGAGACATCACTGTCCCAGCACTCCTGCCCTTCTCGTCCTCCCTCGCCTCAAGTCTCTGTTAAATGTGATTCGTGTGAGAACATCTTCTCCTCGGAAACTCTGTTGCTCCAGCATGACTGTGCTAATAAGTGTAATGAGTCCTCTCGATTCTTCTGCCCGAAATGTAAATTTAGTGCCCCGACTTTCAACATCTTAGAACTCCATAATGCTCAGCATCACTCACCAGTCTTCTCCTCTTCTGTTCCGTCACAAAATCCTGCCTCTCTGCATTGCCCTTTTTGTAAGGATGCCTTCTCCTCGGACGTGGATCTCCAGGCACATAATTGCACCTCGATTAAAAGGTTCATCCTTCCTCCCAGTCCGGGCCCCGTTCGTAATTGCGCGTTTTGTTCATTTGCTGTCATTGACGAAGCCACTCTTCAAAAGCATCTTCTTGATAGACATTCATGCAAAATCTGTGATTTCAAGGAAACCTTCGAAGTGAAACTTAAAACCCACACACGCGACTGCCACACTTGTAAGGTCTGCAGCTTCTCTGAACGGCCTAACCTTAGGCTTCATGACCACACTAAAGAAGTGCACTCATGCAACTTGTGCTCTTTCGTTGAAAAGAAAAGGAACGGCTTGCGATTCCACTTCAAGTCGAAGCATGGAAGGTGGGCCCCCAACGCCAAATCTGCGGCGAGGGACCTCTCTGCAGTTCTCTCTGCCAACAAAAAGCCCACAATCGTTGGACTTAGTTCCCCCATTTCTGCGGAGGCTGTCACTTGCTCATCCTCCTCCACTGGTATTAATGGTTCTTCTGCCTCTCCTCAGTCTGGCTCTTCTCATGCACTCTTCTGTCTTGGCTGTGCTGCTGAGTTTTCCTCCATCCCGCTTCTCGAGGATCACTCCACCAGCTGCGAAAGTTATCACAGTGTTCTTAGAGCTGCCATTCCTGACCGTCGTCCTCTGTTTAGGTGCTCTAAGTGCTCTTTTGTCGGGAAAGACCAGTCTTCGCTCGACACTCATCATCAGTCTTCCCACCCCCCGCCTGCTCCCCTTCCCGATGGTGCTTCCACCCTTTCATTCAACGTTGACTTCAACCATCCATCTCAGTCTTCTCAGCTGCCTCCTCCTTCCGCATATTCTGTGCCTCCGGCTTCTTTTCGTGACGGGAACTCTTTGAACATTGTCTTCCCGATTGTTGGAAAAGTTTTGTGTACCGAGGAAGGTTGTACTGCCGACTACTACTCACCAAAATGGACCATTATGAAAAACAATCTTATCAAACACCTCTTGAGACACCACAAAGTGAAAATTTTCACCTCCAACTTCTGGTGCTCCGTCTGTGAGCAGAAGACAGGTAGCAGACCTTCTGCTCATCCCTGTTTTGCCAATGCACCCCTTTCTACCCCTCCTCCGACTCCATTGCAATGGCCCTGTCAGGAGTGCGGAATGTCTTTCACGTCTGAGACTGGCCTTAACAATCATGTCCGTGATCACAAGATGAAAGCAATTCTTGCCTCTGGTGTGCAAAGGTCAATCACGGTGCCTAAGCCTCCTCGCAGAAGAGTTAATGTAAATGCCTCCATCCCTGCTGAAGAACGCGACGTTGCGGATCAGAATATTTCGGACCCACTTCGCACTATTGCTCAGTTGCCTTCCCTTCCTGACACTCCGCCTCTCTCTCCCGATGATGAAGAAGAAGGTCTCTTGGCCCCCTTCACGAGAGATCTCGAAAAACTTTTAGAGTCTGATCCATCTGCAGACGCTTTCTCGTACTTCTGCACCACGATTGACATGGCCCTTGCAGAAGTCTACTCGGCATCTGCAACCGGTCCTCCCTCTGCTGCTGTTGCCTCTTATGGTTCTTCTAGTGGTTCTTCCTCTCAACGTCGTGAAATTGATATCCTGGATCCTAAAACGGTGCAAACGTTATATAACAAGAATCGTCCGCGCGCCATTAGAGAAATTACTAAAAAATCTGGTCGATTCTGCGACATTCCTCCCGCCACTGTCGAGGAGTACTTTCGGCAGGCTTGGCAGCCAAATCAGGCCGAGGAGGGGTTTTTCCCACCTTCCAATATTTCCAGAGTAGATGTGCTCGACTCTCCGTTCACCCCGTCTGAAGTCTCGAAGAAACTTAAAAAAGCTGAAAACACGGCGGCCGGCCCTGACAGAATTACATATATGCATTGGAGGTCAATGGTCGCAGCTCCCAGGTTCCTCTCCGTAGTTTTCAATCTGTGTCTCCTGTTCCGCAGAGTGCCTCCGGCTTGGAAGTCCTCCACCACAATTCTCATTCCCAAGTCCGGAGATGCTAGCTTGCCCCAGAATTGGAGGCCCATTGCCCTGTCCTCCACCATCTACAAGATGTTCACCAAATGCTTAGCTGCTCGTCTTGGAGATTGGTGCGAGAAGTATAACGTGCTGTCCATCAATCAAAAAGGGTTCACCCCATACGACGGAGTTGTGGAGCACAACTTCGTGCTCCAGCAACGTCTCCTTTTAGCTCGTTCAAGAGGCAAAGAGATTTGTATCGCGTGGTTGGATGTCACCAATGCCTTTGGTGCCATCCCCCACGGTGCCATTTTTGAAGCCCTTGCTGCTATTAACACAGGCTCTGTCTTTATTGACATCATTAAAGATATATACTGTGACTCTGCAACCAAAATACTGACTAACGAAGGCCCTACAAATGAGATCCCTCTACTCAGTGGGGTCAAACAAGGATGTCCGATTAGCGGTCTGCTTTTCGACATATGCATCGACCCGATCGTTAGGACTCTACAGGGTGACCACCCAGTGCACAAAACGCTCGCTTATGCAGATGACGTCTGTATTATCGCTGAATCTCCTAGTGAGCTGCAACACCAGCTCAACATTGCCTTCTCGGAATTTTCCAAGCTTGGGCTCCAGCTTAACCCAGGCAAATCCACAACACTCCATGTCTCTGGAGCTGCTCCTGTCGGATCTCGCCCAACTCAGTTCTTTATCAACGATGTCGCCATCAAATACATAGAAGAGGGCGATTTTCATAGGTTCTTGGGGAAACCTGTGGGTTTCAACGCCTGCCCAGACTATGCCAACCTTAAAGACCTTTCCGATTTAGCATCTCATATCATTTCCTCCAAACTTGCTATCTGGCAAAAAATAGACGCACTTAAATGCTTCTTCTATCCGAGCCTACAATTCGCCCTCAGGACGGGTCAGTACAAGAAAGAGGATTGGGCCGAACTCGATAGAGTCATCCGACGAGGCCTAAAAGCTATTCTCAACCTGCCTTCCAACGCTGCAAACAACATCTTGTACGGCGCACGTAAGATGGGAAGTTTTGCCATCCCCATTGCTGCCGAGGACTCGGACCTCTATCGAGTGGACACCGCCTTCAAGCTCTTGACTTCTAAGGATGACCAGGTAGCTGCTCTCGCGCTCCTTGAACTGAACGCCGTTGTCTCCGCTAGGTTCGGTATCCCTTCTCCCTCCGATCAGGACCTAGAAAAGTATCTGAATGGTGATCAATATCGCGAGAGAGACAACGCCCACTCCAGCATTTGGACAATCACTAGACTGGCTTCCTTCCGCCAGGGCATTTCTTGGCAATTTGATGAAGGCGTACCGAGAATAAAGTTTGACGACTTGACACTGCGTTCTTCTGACCGCAGACGCATACTGCACTCGTTACGTCTTAAGCTCCAGGTCAGGCGCTCCAAGGCCCTGATTGAGATGCCAAACCAAGGCAAGGTGATGGAGTGCGTGGCTCAGTCCACTGCAAGCTCGCACTTCCTCACTGATGGGAAGTTCACAAGGTTTTGTGACTTCAAATTTATTATTCCTGCCCGCTTGAACCTTCTTCCTCTCAAAGGGGCTCAGACTTGGAGACCTGCCTCGGAGAAATTGTGCAACAAATGTAACAAAGGGGAATTGGAAACCCTTCCTCATGTCTTAAACCACTGTCCCAGTAGATCTCGAGGGTGGCAGCTCACGATGCTGTTGAGTGACAGAATTGTTAAACTTTGTCCACTAGAGGCAAATTCCTCACCCAATCAACCAGCCTGTCTGGTGAGGAGCGACCTTCGCTGATTTTAGATTCCAGCATGGCAAAAACATTTATATCATAGAGCGTTACCATCCTTAAAAAACTGGACAGTTTGAGAAGGCCCGGCAGTCGGAAAGATGTCCGTATGCGCTCTATCGACTTTATGCTAAGTCCAACCTCAAAGCATTCATTGTCCCACGTTGGTTTAGCTCGGATCCTGGGACACCAAACGACAGTTCTGTTGAAATTCATGTCAAAAGTTATCTTTGCCTGCTTCCAAAGTTGTGCGTCAGCGATTGTATCAAGTGGTCAGGGACATCTACATGAACATCAGACTGGTAAGAGGCAGTTTCAAGACCCTCGCCAGCGTCCTCAGACTGCGGGTCATACCTCAAGGTCTGACCCAGATGCTCCTGACTCAAAGCCCAGAGGCTGCCACAACACTCTGCTCCTCCCATTTCGGTCAGCAGTCAGCATGTCTCCACATCCATCCCCAGTGTCCCTCCTCTTCCGTGAATGCTGCATCCCCAGAACAATCTGTCTTCCTTCTTGGGCCAGCTCGCTGCTGCAAACATTTTGAGTCGTGAACTCGGGTTGACACCAGTCGCCAGTAATGTCTGATGACTGGTTGTCTCCTCTACTCTGTCATGGTGCGTCAGCTGTTTTTTCTGTTTTGTTTTGTTCTCCTGTAGTGTTTCTGTTTTGCTTTTGTTTCTGTTATGTACTTTGTTTCAGTTATGTTTTACTAATTTTTAAAGTTTTCCTTTCAGTTGTTAATGCGTAGTCACACTCGTAGATGGCCCTTTGCCGTCCTACATGCGGATGAAGCCCACAGATTAAAAATTCACTTTTAAGGATCTTAAAGGAAAAAGATCTCCTGGAGATTGCTGATCCCCTGTGGTCGATCTAGTACCCTCAGTACCTTATTTCCATCTTGTCACGCAATGAGCTTATCTTGTTGTAGCTTGCAAATATTAAGAGTAAAACATCTGTTCTTATCAGCTTAATATCTGATACGGTACCCATCGGGTGCCTTCGATATTAAACTAATTTTTGGAACATGTTCCAGCTTCGCAATTCATTGCATCTGGAGCACAGGTCCGATTGCTATTGCACTGCTTGCAATCTGGGCCTACCTAATCTAAGAGTAGAAAACACACATTTATAGGAAATATTCATAAACAGACTCTTAAGCGAAGTCTGGAGCTGTGGTGGCAGTCTTGGCTTCTGCAGGGTCTGGAGCTGTGGTGGCAGTCTTGGCTTCTGCAGGGTCGAGGGTTTGGCAGTCTAGGCTAAAAGAGGGCTCGAGGGTTTGTGAAAAGATCTTCTGTATGAAGGTCATCTGTGTACAATCTCTGTCAAAAAAAAGTATCTTAGCAGTTACTACTTGCCATCCATGAATGTTAAATAAGACCTGTTTAAATAGATGTAAACATGCAAGTAGCGTTTGAATAAGGGGTCATCTTCATATTTATATTTGTACTATGCTCAAATTTTCCAATAGCAACCATCATTATTTCTTTTAAATAATTCTACCAATTGAGAACTTTCTGAAATTGAAATTTCATGTATATTGATGCAAAACCACTGGAGATATGCGACGAGAAAGGTTTAGGGGTAGTCTCAATATTTACAAATGTAGAAAATAGATAATTTTTTAACTGTTCCCTTTACCTTTTACATTTCATTATATGATTCAATAGTTACTCTGACCTTGTTGGCATTTCTTAACCAGCTGGAGTGGTCTCCCCTAAACTTTCTCATATACTTCCCCAAAAAAGCGCCGTTTCCCCTCCCCCTGCATGGATAAAAACTATTCGAGCCTACTGTAACCCAAATCCAATGACTATCAGAGGGTTTCTCATTGTAGATTATAGTAATTGTAAAATATTTAGGTGAAGAATCATATTCAAAGAGATGCATACTAATTCCACTCTTGCCGGCTCAAGGACAGTGATGTAATTCACTCCATCGCTTCCGCATGCACGGAGATGGCTACCAGTACGCATGTGCATGGAGATTCGGATTAGAAAACTTAATTATGCAATTTAAACTCTTTTTGAAATGAAATTTGGGCATAGATCTATAATTAATATTAGCAACCGTCATACCAATTTTTATTTATCTAAACCAAAGGGTTTAGAATATATAATTTTTACAAGTATGCGATTATACAGACCGTCAGCCCTTCAATGGATTTGGTCCAAAATATATATGGACCTACATTCCTGATGATAAAACTGTGTACCAAATTTTATCCATCTGGCTATTTAAGTTATGGTGTTCACATGACCGCGGACAGACAGACCTACTTCCTGTGGACCGATTTTGACCCAAATTTGATAGAAACCTAGAAATATGTAAAGGTCGCATAGCAAATTTCATCCCCGTAGCTCTAATAGTTTTCGAGCTATCATGTTCACCGACAGACATAATTCCAAAATTGTGTTTTTCAGACTCAGGGAGGTATAAAATATGGAGATTTGACAAAATCTCGAGTTCGAATTTTTTAACGATTACAATACTTTCTCTTTGTATACTTCGTATATGAGAAAGTAAAAAAGATGTGCACCAAACAGTTTAAACAAAATATAGATGTAAGGAGGTTCGAATGATTGAACCCAGCCGAAAATCATTTTCTGTCAGCAGTGGGAACAAGAAAACATTCCAGTTTCAATGGTGAATTAAATATTAAGAAGCTCAAAAAACTTTAAATTAAATTTGTAGTTAAATATGGTTAAAATGCCTGCAGTAAAGCATGTTTTACATTTTTTTAACAGCACATACTCCAGCTGAAGTCCAGGCGAGTGAGTACATGACCCCTTTCCTCCTGCTTTAAAAGCTGCAGTTGGCATTACCATGTTGATTACGTCAGTACGTAAAGTCACTGTACGACTCCCCCTTCTAGTCTCGCAAAGGGAGACTAGAGGGGAGTCATGTGGCGACCTGCTTTAGCCTTATCACGGTATGGGGTGCATGCCCAAGAAAATGTATCATATCATTGCCAGATTCGCACCTAGACTTGCTTATTTGGATACCATAATTCCTAAATCGGGTGAAAACGTCCTCTAAGTGCCTTTTATGCTTGACTTGATTTTCGCTGGCAGTCAAAATATCGTCCTGATAAGGGAAGCAATAATTGAGTCCCCGTAAAACCACATTAATAAGCCTCTGAAAAGTCTGCACAGCTTAACACCAACCAAAATTTAAAGTCTGAGCAATATAATAACCTTAGTTTTCGGGATATCTGGAGAGTACAGGTATCTGATAAGCATGTTCGAAATTTTTTTTAAAAAAACGCTCTTTCCACCTTAGCATATACGTACAATCTTGAAAATGCAGAATAGGCTACCAGTTTTCAGGTATGGTAATATGATTCAAGGTTATATAATCTCCTGCAAGTCACCAATCAGATTCTCACTTTGAGACTATATGTAAGGGGCTAGCCCAATTACTTTTAGCTGGTCTACAAATTCCCCTTTCTGACATTCAAATTCCTGCTCGGCAATTTTAAGTTGGGCTGGCTTTAACCAATTAGCTCTTGCACTAACAGGAGGTCCAATAGTATGAATGGAATGCACAGTATCGTACTTGATTTTATTCTTATGAGAAGAACTTAACTCGGTAATTTCTTTAAACTTTTCACTAAACCGCCAAATATTTCGAATTACCGACATTAGTCTTCACTACTGGGATATCGTTTACAGTGGATTTAAATAAATTAGCGTCGCAAGGCATTAAATTTTTTGAAATATGATGAAAAAACATCATGAATAGGTTTAGTTTATTGTCTAGACATAGAATCTACAAAAAAAATAAATAAATAACTTGCATCATTCCGAGGGGGTTCATACCCTTTTAGGGACACCCCCTCATATGAGGACCCCTTTAGATACAGACACCTTGATACGCTCAAAAAATATTGCTCAATCCTAAAGAAAATCATAAATTAAAACTTCAAAAATATTGGAGGAAAATTGGAGAGTGAATTCACTAAAATTGTAAACGCCAAGAACTCAAAAAATTTCCTATCTCTGAGTCAAGGAATCTTCGCATTTTTAATCTCCAATATTTCCGATTCGAAAGCGAAATTTCATTGTGCTGCCATCTACATTCTGAAAGGAGTACTATTAACTGCCTTTTCGTGCATCTTTCCGTGTTTCAAAGTGGATTGGGATTTTTTAAGAAAATTTTCTAGTTGGTGTCCTCTTTTGTGACCACTGCCCCGGAAAGGGTTAAAGGGTCAATCAAACAGCGTTTCCTTGGATCTACCAATAAACGAAGTGCTGCAGAAATCCACTCCTATGATAGGCTTTGTAACATCTGCAACAATAAAAAGCCATTTTAAAGTGTCTTAACGTATGGATGTAACAAAAAATCCGGCCAAATTTCAGGCTGAATAACCGATATTCAGCGACCGAATATCAAATTTTTAAAAACATTTCACTTTTGATTGCAAATGAAATATTTTTCAAATTGTAAATGAAAAAAATTAAATAAAAATTGAATTTTTGTATTTGTATATTTTAAAATGTTAATGCTTTTATATACATTTGTAATATTTTAAAAACCTTAATTCCCAATAGTGAGAAACTCGTCACTTTGGGATTTCTTCAAAGAAATATAAAAGCCATCATTGCAGAACATGACAATGACAAACACAGAAGAAAATTGAATGGATGAATTAAAATTACTAGAAGTAGTAAATTTCATTTTGGTGAACTTCTGCTAGGTAGGATGGAATGTTCACTTAAGTTATGACAAGAAATGTAAAAAAATTTCCGAGGTTCACAAATTTAGCAAGAAAATGTCTTTTAGCACCTGCAAGCATGATATAGCGATAATTTTCTGAAGCTGGTAATATATATGAAACCATATGGAACAGACTTCTATAAATGATATTGAACATTATTAAATACACTTTTGCACTATGCAACTTAAAATTGGATAAATAATAGATTTTTTATAATAAATGTACCAGAATGTAATTTTGAAATATTCTTTATTAAATATATTTGAAACGAAATTTTTAAAAAAACCCATTTTATCCTGGATTTATTTTGCCGAAAATCTGTAGTATTCGGCCAGATTTAATACTCGGGGGAAGGGCCGAATAGCCCTAATATTGAATATTCGTTGCATTCCTTGTTGGTATTATATGTCTATGGAACCAAAGGAAACAGGCTTCCTAATGAAAATGCTGGAAAATTATTGTAAATTAATGTAGAATTGTATTGCATCATTTCAGGCTTTGTAATGATCAATTATATGCAACTTTGTTAAATTATACCCATGCACTAAGCAACTGATATGTAATTCTGAAATATTCTTTGTTTAATGTGTATATAAAAGCACATTTAAAAAAATTATCATGAATATAAAAATTATAATATCTGCTTGGTATTCGGCAAAAGGGCCGAAAACCAAATAGTTGCTGAATATTCGTTGCATCCCTAATCTTGAACCTAAATCTAGTGTCAAATGTTGCAATTCTAGTGTCATTAGTTGCATATAAAGCAAAATCCCTTTTCCTATTCTCTGGAGTCAGAAACGACTTGGAATAATTGGAGACATTACCACCTCTATTGATTAAAAAAAACTGCAAGAGTTTACATAAAATCTGTGACTTCCACCTTTCAAAACAAAAGTTGTATCTGTTATACACTATATGCCCAAAAGTATCCGGACACTTGCAGATTTTTATATTTTTTAGAATTTCTCCATAATGGTTTAACCGACTGCCTTTAAACTTCGGACATGTAAAGAATAGACAATAACTCACATTTTACATTGAAGATTCGGTCATGATGGCAATTAGGGAGCCGTCTACAAACTGATGAAGACGAAAACATTTTTGGCCCACGCCCTTTCACAGAATACTGATAACAAGATGAAACTTTCAGAAATAGTAATGTTTAATATGCATAATATTTACAGGAATTTTTGTAAACTCAACGCAAATATTTGGGGAGATATAAAGGTTTTCTTAAAAAATCTCAAATTTTCCCACCTGTTTTTTGCTTATAACATTCAAGAGTTTTCTGTTATATTATGTGAAACTTGCAGAAAGATTTCAATATGTTAGAAAAGTATTTGTGTAAAATTTTGGAAAAGAATTGTTGAATATTACAGGAATTATGAGCATTTTTAGTAAATGGTGTTTTACTGTGCATGTGCGAAACATAGTGTAATTTTTCTTTCACAACTTTAAAGCCAAATATATAGGGCAATTTATATAAAAAATTCAGTTCAATATCATTAGTATTTAGGAAGATATCCACATTACAACGAGCAGAATTTTAGCCCCTGTCGAAGAGAAGCTAAAAGATGAGGGGTTGTACACAAATTGATATTTTTTAAACTTATATCTTTAAATAGTTATATTGAATTGTATAGTGGTTAGAATTTGCTGAATACCCATGAACACATCTAATATTCGTAACGAATAAAAAAATATATATGTAGAATTATTAAAATATTTTAAGAAAAGAAATTAATTAGATAAAAAATCGTTTCGTCATAAAATAAATATATTTAAAAATATCGTTTGGCCGTAAAATTGTAATATGTAACTTGTTAATAATCATGTAAATAATATAATTAAAGTAATAAAATTTTTGTTATTGATTGTTCCTAATTAGCTGGAATTTAAGTTATGCACATAATTGATAAGTGTTCATGCTGAGTTTAAGTGTGCTGTTAAGTGTTGCTGAGTTTACACAAATTCCTGTAAATATTATGCACATTAAACGTTACCATTTCTGAAAGTTTCATCTTGTCAGTAATCTGTGAAGCGGGGTGGGCCAAAAACATTTTTGTCTTCATCAGTTTGTAGACGGCCCCCTAATTGCTCTCAGGACCGAATCTTAAATGTAAAATGTGAGTTATTATCTATTCTTTACATGTCCGAAGTTTAAAGGCAGTCGGTTAAACCATTCCGTAGAAATTCTAAAAAAATGTGAAAATCTGCAAGTGTCCGGTTACTTTTAGGCATATAGTGTATGTACCTTATATACATTATAAATGCTTGAGTCATGATTGCTTAATATAAACTATATATTGTTTGTTCAATAGCGAAAGAAAGTTTGTGGTTGTGTTAAGGGTCTATCATGTTATCTTCTGTTAATTGGTCTTGATTCTATTTTACTAGTAGTTAGAAGGAATTTTCTTAACTTTATAATAAATTTATTTGTATGTCAATATTTCATTTATAAAAATATATAATTATAGGGATGTTGCTGAATTTTTTGATTTTATTTGGGTTGGGAAGACCCCAAATTCAGAAGACCTACTGATCTATTGTTATCTGTTATTTTCTTATTTTATGTGCTGATTATTATTCTTTCTACTTCTGCTTTTAATTCTAAATTTGACTTTCTGATATTGCAAAATGCAATGCATGGTTTCATTCTCAATTTTATTTTGACCTACCTTTTTTTTAAAATTGAGATTTAATCTTCACTAACTGCATCTTTATTTTGACTTGTATTATTTTACTATAAAAATTATTCTTGTTATTTAAATTTTTAATTAATATTTACTTTTTTATTGACTAATGTTTAATTTTGTAGGTTCGAGAGGCAGCTAAATTAGGCAATGCACGTTTAATTAGTAATTTTAATGATGAATACGATACTGAACTGGGTGAAGAGGTGCTACTGTATTCATCCAGATTGAATATTTTTCAAAAGAGCGGAATACTGAATATTTGTTACAGCCCTAATTTTTAATGAGATCATTTTCCATAAGGATTTCTGTGTTCCATATGGTTTTAAAATTTTCTATATCTGCCCTAAGATTCGTTTCATTATTTGCTTTAGAGAACTGATGTCGGCTGATTTCATTTTCTACCAATAATTGCCTTTGTGTCGCCAAATTTATAGCTTTTCAATTTATTTACTACTAGGCCTCTAAACGTTATTATATTAGCAGGGTTGTCTGTACTGGTATTCTGAAACCATTTGAAATGATTTTGCATTTCCTAAACTATGATTTTACACTTTTGAATTTTGAGTTATCCTTGATCCAGTAACATACAATAATCGAGTGTGATAAAAAAATATTGAGTTACTGAATAGATATACATTGCAATATCTTCTAATTTTATTTTGCAGCTAAAAGGGCATCAATAAGCAATAATGGACTCTTGGGATTGAGAGGGTTTGTAATGCAATGACTACTATAACAGAAATAATTCTACCATTTTTAACTGGAAGTCAGATATATACTACGGTTCTGCAAGCTCTTTTTGAAGTATCGGAAAAATTGCGCATGTAGGTATGATCTACTTCACTGGGTAGGCAACTACTAAATAATGAGGTAAATTTGTAGGATTTAAATCTTTTATTTCATCATTTTGTTCATTCATAATAATGCATAGTTGCTGTATGAGAGAGTCATCCAATCTAGTTCCTAAATATCATACGTCTTGAATTACATTTTATTTCGACAGTAAAAGTTTCCAAGAGTCATACAGGGTTGAAAATATGACTGGCAACTTGTAAAATATCTCTTAATATATTTTGTTTTTGTTTTGAAGGAAGTTTTCAGTGTCAAAAAATATATGCCCAAGTAATAATTCAATCTCCTCCCGGAGAGTCAACCTGCATTCTAAAACCTTAAGGTTGAGTCAGCTCTCCTGGGTTTTGAATGAATGAAAGTGATAATTCCATACTGTGCAGGAATTTAGTGCTGGATTATTATCAACCAATTAATTTGAATAATTTGCATCTAACCGAATTTCTCTTCATCTCTTGCAAAGCTTGCTTCAATTAGTTCTTAAGTTTCTTAAACCCCCCAGTGGCAGAATACTATTCAACAGTCTGCAACGGAGGTTGGGTCTCTTAAAAATAGTCTGTAGAATAGTGCGCGACTGTAAATATTTTGCTTTCTTTTTTTTTAAAATACTTATATCAGCTTACAAACTATTAAAATACGACAAATATAAATTAATAAACGAGCATATGAAGATTAATCTTTTCTTTGGGAAGATAAATGTTTCTTATTTACACAAGTGTGAAAATTGATTTATTTTGTTTTATGACATGGAATCAAATATTAAATTTTATTGAAATAATTGTTATTTTAATCAAGACAAATTGATTAAAAATAAAAATTAAGATAATAAAAATTTCTTTACATCAAATTGCAGCCGCAGAGATCGATCGAAAATTAGGAGGTTTATTTTCATGCTGCATAAATAATGCTGCTTTAAGATTTTTCGTAATGTAACATCGCAATCAAAACAACGAATTTTATCTATATATGCAGTCATCTCGAAGTAAAAATCATGTGCTATTTCCAGAAACCAAAAGTGCCAGAAACGTATCTGAATGAGATGCGTAGAAAGCATCGACCGTGACCAGTACTGATAATGATGCACTTAGCGTATTTCAAGGTCAAATCGCAGTCACTAGGTCTGCTAGGGAAGCTCATTCAGTATAGGGAAGAGAGGGGGGGGGACACACACAATTATTTTTGCAGTTTGTTATATAATAATTGTAGAGTTCTTTTGAAAGTGTGATTAATAACTGATATTTTTCATGATGGGATTTATTTTATGAGAACATAATAAACTTTATTACAAAATAGTCACCAGACAGTGTCCAAAATCTGCGACGTATCAAGGTGATTCTGCCACTGGGCTTAAACCCATACTCATGTCGTTAGAGTTGTGATTCAAAGTCTTAATTAGTTTTAAAAGCAGTTTTAATGCCTCTTTAATCATCATGAATTGTTTGGAAGTTTGCAAGTTACTGGGAAATTTTTTCAATTCTTTTTCAGATGGTGTTTGATTATAACTAGAAGAAAGGGGACTCTGACCTTAGCCTGAAGAGTACTGTTATCGTTCAGTATACATTTTCACTTTGTTTCCTGGATCATCAACTCAGAAAAATCATGTAAAGTATTTATTTATCAATTTTAATCTATAAAAGTGATTTTAATGTAAAAATTCAGCTGCCATATAATATTTTGGAAAAGAGGAGTCTCATTTGCCCTCAAAAGCACTTGAATTGGTAGTAAAAGTTCCTTCTAAAAGATACAGGGTTTAACTTCTAGAAAATGGATTTAGGTGGCATCTGTAGTTATTGTTTAAAACACTTATGGATGTGCTGACCTCAACAATCTTTACTAATAATAAGGGAGAATGTGTTTGTGTGTCTGGTCTGTGTATGCATGCTGGTGCTCTACAGGGCAGACCGTTGAACCTAGAATTATGAAATTTGGCACAAATATACTTTGGAGCAGGGTTCGTACGCGTCCTTACAAGTCCTTAAAAGTCCTTACTTTTACATTTAGTCCTTAAAAGTCCTTACAAATCCTTATTTTTATGCCCCATTTTTAAAAAGTCCTTGAAAGTCCTTACTTTTTACTCTGCCATTATTAAAAAATTTAAAATTTCACTGATTACCGTTTTTCTAATTCCTCCTTCTCGGCGGCTCTAATCTCGGTCGACGTGGCTCTCGCGGAATGCGGTGGGGGTGGGGAGGGGACGACACTACTCGCGTTCTACGAATCCATATCCATCGCATACTCTTTGGAAATAAGGGAGGAGTTACAGATGGCCTTTATTGGTCCATGGTTCCATAGGAATGATTGTCGAAAGTGCTGTTACCATTTTTAGAACAGTATCAAAGTGATAAACCTTTACTTCCATTTTTTGCCAGTGATGTTTTTAAAACTTGTTAATGATTGCATTCAACATTTCAAAATTTTGAAACCAGAGAATGAAAGAATTGAGAAACCTGAGACTTTATGCAAATTCAACTTCAGTGACCCAAACTTGTATAATGATAAAAGTTAAGCGTATTTTGGATTTGCTGCAGAGCTACTAATAAAAGAAAAGATAGCAAATAAGGAATTAGCAGACAAGGATGTTTTCACACTCAGACAGGATAGTCGGAAAAACATCATAACAATGATAAAACATTTCATGCAGAAATGTCCTGTGAATTAAGCACTAGTAAGACCTGTGATTTGCATTGATCCACGAGTAATGGCTGGATATCCCGAAAAAGCACAGGAAAAAATGAAAAAGGTATTGATTGTATTGTCGCAACGAAATTTTGTTACTCTATGCAGATTTTCTGTTAAATATTGTAAAGCCAAATTCATTTGAATTGACTTCTTTCAATCCAAAGAGTGATTTCCTTGATAATTTTTTACAAACTTATTTTAGCAATAATCATTATGAAAAAGTTTGGAAGATTATCAAAATGGTATTAATACTGTCACATGGACAATGAGGTTTTTCGGTGAACAAGGTCCTGGAAATAGAAAATTTAAAAGATGTTTCATATATTTTCCAGCGTGTAAATCATGAATTTATTAAGCTGTCTGGGGCTATTTATGACTTAAAAATTACTAAAGAAATGAGGACGGCTGCAACCTCAGCTAGAGCAAAATACATGCAGTATTTAGAAAGTGAAAGATCCAAATAAAAGACTGAAACAAAACAACTGAAACGAAAAGCTCTAGAGGAAGAAATAGATTTTTTAAAACAAAAGAAAATGTTCCTCCAAACGGACATGCACCAAACAAATGATTTAGCTAATGAGGCTGAAAAGTCAAAGGACATAAATTTATTTATTCAATCGCATGAACTAAGAAAAACAATTTCTGAAAAAGAAATTAAAATAAATACCTTGGATGTAAAATTGAATGAAAAAAGTTTGGAATTAAAAGATATTTAATTTTATTACCAGTTTCATGGGTTTTTTTTCATCAATTTATTAACTCATATTTTTAGGAGTTTTGTTGTGTTAAATTTGTAATGTATCTTCTATGTTTTATATTATATATAATTTATCATCTAATAGGTTGAATTTGCAAAAATGAGACATTTTATTTAAAAATGCGTGCGACAATTCGTTAAGTTTATTCAATTTAGAGGTCCTTATTTTTTGGTTTTTTTAGTCCTTAAAAGTCCTTGATAGTCCTTGATTTTCTTTTAAGGAAATGTGTACGAACCCTGTGGAGGGTAGGAGTATGCATCTCCAAGCCTTTTTTTTTTTTTTTTTTTTTTTTAAATTAAGCAAAATTGTGGCGTTTTTCACAAATAAACTTCCGAAAATATAACGCCAAAAAAATCATTTTTACATCATCTGAAAATGCAAAAAATACCTTTTTTAATGGTATTAAGTTCCTGTACATTTTTTTCTCTAATTTTAATGAATTTTTAAAAGTATTTTTAGACATGATTTACAACAATACTTTTCATTGTTGCAATGAAATTCAAATGGTTTTTGTTGTTTAAACAAATATTTATTTGTATGCTTCTCTTCCATGCACACGGATAGCACCCTTACTGAATGGATTAATTGTCTATGAAAATGTAAATATGTATGAAAGATTGAATTGAAATTATATTCTAGGTGAACAAGCTGGTCTGCGAAGGCGGCTAGTGGCAAATAAAAGAAAAACGTCATGTGAGATTGTATAACTAGCATAGAACTTTACCTGTTTACTGGAATCCAATAGACAAAATGCTGTCTTAGTGTGTAAAAGGGTTTGGGAAGCTAGAGGAGCCAGGTCATTGAATTAATAGTTATAACAAGGTGGATTCCGTGGGTAACGGAAAGCTGATTTTTACAACAAAATCAGACGGCAAGAACTATAGTCATAAAAGTGGGGTCTAGGTATAGTGAAGTTGCCATGTGCTATACAAGGAAACCGCTTACAGCACCACCTGGCGGCAGAATTCAAAGTTAGCGCTCTTATCTCAAAAACTGGACGAAATATGAGAAAAAAGTCAATTACAAAGTTGTTACAAAAAAAGCATCTTGCACACAAAAATGATACAAATGAAAAGCACAAAATGCACATTTGTTTGATTGCGCTGAACAAAACTGCACTTGCCAGAAATGAGGCTCATCTATCTGTCCTGCTCAAAATGGTGTCCTTCAGTAACAATACACATCTGGACAGGGTTCGTACGCTCCTTGAAAACTTCTTAAACACTCTTTGAAAACTATTTTCATTTTCAAGCACCGTGGAAATTCCTTGGATTTGGGCTTCACACCTTATAAACTCCTTGACTTTCAATTTTTAACATTTCTTTTATTAAATGTGTACTACGTTTCACCGATAAAGAGGATTCTAAATCGCCGCCATATCAATTACCTAGTATTTTGCGTTGCTCTTTCCACGATTTGATGTTCATCTCCTAGCAGTATCCAAAATTTAATAATTGGTTTCAGTGGCAAATCCAGCTATCGGGTTACAGCCCCCCCCCCCTCCCAGAGCCAAGCCAGAATTCTTGATTTTATTTAACATCATTACAACTGTTTTTTCTTAATTTCCCTCTTTTTAAAAATAATAAAAACGTTTCAACATTACTTTCTGGCTTGACAGGCTCGAAAATTTTCCTACTTTTGTAGTCATTCCACTTGAACTTGTAGCGTTGACGCTGTCAGACATTTTTTGGCTAGTTATTTCATTGTAATTTTTATTAAATTATCGAAAGAATTGTATTGTTTTTTATGATTCTTATTGTTAGATGAGTCAAGTCTGTAAAGTTAAAGAGTTGGTTTACTTTAGCCTTGAGGTTTGATATTCATCACGACGATACAGTTTTTATGACCTTACCCCCCCCGACCCGAATCCTAGATTCACTACTGATTGGTTTTAAGTGCCAATCATTAATAACCAAAACAATAGAATGGTGCAAATTGAGAATGTTATTTCTCTTGGATTATTTCAAAAAATAAACTGTATTTCTTTAAATTGTAACGTATGGTTTGTTGTAAAGGACATATATTGTGATGATGGAGTTGAAGGGAAATGGATACTATTAATCAATTTTAGCTAAATTAGTTTTAATAATCAATAGATTTTGTTAATTTTGTTTTCTTCGTATACTATTTTATAAGTAATGAAAATGCCTAAAAACAGTTTCTAATATCTAAATCCATGTCTCTCTTTGCACCTCTATATTTTAAATACTGAATAACTTTGCACTACTACACAATGTGTCTAAGCGGTACCACTCTACTTTCATATAAATAGATTTAACATGGCATTCTTGAATAAATCAGCTTATAAAAACTTATAAAAGAAATAAATATAACCACATTTATTTGAGTTGTTAGCAATGTTTTAAATACTTGAATATAATTTTTGTGTACTTTGAAAAGGGAACCCTTTTCCATGTGTAAATATTGACTCCTTGAAAATTTTGAAAATACTCCTTAAATACTCCTTGATATTTAATTTAAAAAATCAGTAAGAACCCTGACATTGTGCAACATGGCAGGTGACACGCTGGCACAAACATCCGTAATACAGTTTCGAAGTTCCTGCAATGTTGGTGGAGGGGTTGCATACACTCGCTATTTGATGTATCCCTACAGAAAAAAGTCCAATGGGTTCAGGTCAGGTGAATGTGGAAGCCATTCTACGCAAACACCATACCCGATGACTTGTTGCTGGAATGTGTCACAAATATATTGTTGGACACTTGATACCTTGTGCGGAGGTGTGCTGTTGTGTTGGAACCATACATTCTGGAGTCACTCAATGGCAAATCCTCTAGAAAATCGGCTATCACATCCTTCCTTTTCTCTTTTCTTCCGCTTTGTGTGGCGTTGCAATTTTGGGAGTTGTGAACCAAACAAATATGCATTTAACGCCTTCTATTTTTAACATTACTATACGGAAGGTGTCTTCTCTTGCTAAATCGATGATGCTGATCAACTTTGTAATTGACTTTTTCCCGTATATCATACCGTTTTTGAGATAAGAATGCTAACTCCGAATTTTGCTGCCAGGTGGCGCTGTAAGTGGCTTTCTTGCGTAGCGCATGGCAACTTTACTATACCTAGACCCCACTCTTATGACTATAGCTCTAGCTGTTCAGAAATTATTGGGGTCACAACAAACTTGAGCGGGCACACTGTATATAGGATTAATATTTTGTATAATCAAGACAATAATTGGAGTTCCAAGCATTGTGTTTTTGAAGTTTGCAAGGTTCTCTAGATGGGAAATCTTAAACAAAACTTCTCAATTTATAATTTTTTAATTAATAATATGTTCATTCATGAATGAAAAAGAAATGGAAATAATAGGGTACTTCCTAGCATTTACTTACTGCTTATTTGTTTATTACTAAATTATGAATTAATTTTAAGTAATAACATTAACATTCACTATTAACCAATAAAGATAATTTTAATAATATCTTCTATGTTTTGTTGAAAAATTTTGCTTTTTTAATTTTGGTAAAAATGTTTGCTAATGCTTAAAACTCTAGTTAAATCAGAATTTTGAATTATACTTCTCAAGTTTTATTTTGACTCTATAAAATACCAAATTTTATTCTCTGGTATTTGATCTGTTGATATGGATGTCTTTTTAAATACTTTTCCAGTATTGAAAAATTTTTTTGTACTTGAAATTCAGTTTTCCATATGGGCCTCAACAAAATGTTAGAAACATTTTATTGGTAGTTGTATAGGTTAGCTAAATCTGCATTTGACTTATTATTTTTTTATGTTGTCAGAAAATGTCATTTGTCACTAGTGATTCTAGCTGTTAACATCATAATTTCATGTCTTGCTGTGTGTGGTTTTTAACCCACACTATTTTGATAAAACAGGGATAACATGCTTTATTTATTGAATTTTTTTTACATTTATTCATTCCTTCATGATTGCATTGTTGTAATAACTTAAATTAATTTCATGTAATTACTATAATGCAAACGTAAATTTATTTTTGTGATGATTAAAATGCATTGATTATAGCTGAGTGTATTTTGTGTTTAAATTCTTTTATTTGTACATATGGAACATATTTAAATAGAATTAACATGATTAAAATTAAGTAGAGAATTGGATCCAACATGTATTTCTACTTTGTAATTGTGAAAATAGAATGCTGTCGGTAGAATTTTGCTATGGGTAATAATCGTAACAAACTTTCATAATGTAAAGAATTATTAAACAATATAAAAATATGATGTGAAATAATTTAAGCAATAAGTTGCAAGAATAGAAACTTAGTATTATTATACAATTGTATTCAAAATGCTGTATTCTGTTTATTAAAATACAGTGAAACCTCTCTGAGCGGCCACCCCTCCGTTCCGAGAAAAATTGGCCGCTCAGAGGGGGTGGCCGCTCTGAAGGGTTTCCGTTGCAATTACAAGATAATTGCTATAATACATAATATAAACAAGTCTGACACATATTTCTTATTTAAAATGAAGTTTGAGGCTTATCTAAAGAGAAAATAGTACTTTATTTAATATTTTTTTTATATTTTTTGAAAAAAAGGATACAATTTGTGACTTTTTTTTTTTTTACCCTTCTCGGAAAAAAACCATTTTTTCAAGTTCGTTTTTCAGTTTAAAAAGTAAATCTCTAACCGATGCGTTTGTTAAATGGGATGGGCGAACCCACCCGGCGGCCGTTCAGAGGGGTTGGGTGGCCGTTGCTAGGGGTTATTTTAACATTAGGTCTATGGGCCGAAAAATCCGTGCCACGAAAAATTGGCCGTTTAAGAGGGGTGGCCGTTCGAAGAGGTTTCACTGTACTTATTTATTGAAATTATTTTGAAATCATTTAAATTTTTTTATTATGATTATTTATCTATTAAGGTTACTTACTGCTTATTTATTAATTATATGCTATTTAAAACTGTTAAATATTAAAAATCTTTACTGCAGTTTTTAGTCTTAAAAGTTTTGTTTTCTGTTGCCATACTTATTTTTACTGTGTTTTTCTTATTTCATATTTTTGAATAAATCAAATTTTTATCGTGTTCCTGTTGATGTCAAATTAGGCAAGTTCCATTGTATATATTTTTTCTTTCTATGTGAACTGAAGAAGTTGAGTACATCATATTTTCTAAGTTTATTTATCATGGACTGATGAACAGCTTAATGATCTTTGAATCTGATATTTTACGTGTGGAAAATTTAATCACAATAATGTTTGTCTTACTTTGCTTTTCTGTTATCAAAATGCTGTCATTTTTATATTAAAATGCTGTGTGTCGAATTTGCCACACATTTTATTGATGTAGAACACTTATATAGATTAGCCACATCTGCTCTCAGATTGTTTTATGTAAAATGTGATGGTTGTGTGTTGTCACAAAATGCCATATGTTCTAGTGCAGCGGTTCTCAAACTTTTTCAATCGCGAAGCACCCTTGAAATTGGAAATTCAACGTAGAGCACTAAACTTGATCTCACAGCTATATACTGTATTTAGTAAATAGAAAGACAAAATAGCATTGACGATACAAGGTAGTTTCGGTATTTAAGCTTGCAAAACACAAGATTTCACAGTTTAAATTTTTTTTCTGCACTGATTTCCCATTGCAGACAGAAAACACACACATGAAAAGAAAAAAATTTGGAAATAAATTTAGGGCAAATATTGCAGATACACAATTTATTTTATTAATTTGGCATTATTATATTTCTTACAAATTTTTATTTTGTTTCGTGAAACAGAAATTTAATGAGAAGGATGAGGCTGTTTTGATTTGCACAATGAGATATCTGGCTGAATTTCAGATCTGAATATCCTGCTCTGCTTTGAGATGTGATCTGTATTTTGTTTTAGTAGTGGCATATACGGATAATCCTGTTTCGACTAAATAAGTGGTTGCGAAGGGCAGGAGAATAAGTTTTGCTTTATCTGATAGGATTTTAAATTCGTCTTTTAGTGTACACCAAAAATCTGTGATTGATTTCTCAGTTTTAAACTTTGATGTTATTGCTGTATCTGATGTCAAATCAAGCAAGCATTCATATTCTTGTGATGTCAGAGAGGATGGTTTTTTGGATATAGAAGTATGGTTCTACAGCCCAAATGTTTTCTTTTATGTTTTCATGCAGTCTTTTTGGAAAGTAAGAGGTGAAAGTTTCAATGAAATGCAAGAGATGAACTTCAAACTCGTTTAAGATATCCGCAGGAATGTCCAATTCGAGTTCTTCTCCAAATCCTTTAGTTAGTGGAAAACAATCAAGGCTTCTGGTTTTGATTGACTCTACCCAACACTTCAGTTTCTTTGTAAATCCTTTCATTTTATCAGTAGTATCAAAAAAACGTTAATGCTTTTCCCTGAAGTAAGAAACAAATCATTCATTTTTTTTAAATATCTCCCAAATATGCCAATTTCATTAGCCAATGTTCATCACAATTTCTCTCCCAAAACAAAATCATTGTCTCTCGGGAAGATTCCGACTTCATTCTGTAGTTCAAAGAGGTGGATTAAATTTGTACCACGGAAGAGCCATCTTATTTCTGTGTAAAGATGTATGCAGACTCCCCATGCCATCACATAAGGTTTTGAACAACCTGTTATTCTTAGGTTGTGATTTTATAAAATTTTTTATTTTAAGTTTCAGCCAGTACTTCCTTTATAAAAGGTGGCAGTTTCTTTGTTGCAAGAGCATATCAATAAAGTATGCAGTGGCTACTGCTGCACCCCTTGGCTTTTATTTTTGCGATTGCACCAGACATCTTACCAATCATAGCTTTTGCTCCATCTGTGCACACATCAAAAGAGTTGCCCCATAGGATGCTATTCTCCGCGAAAAATTCATCTAATAATTTCAATATTTCAGTGGTAGTTGGTAATGGCTTGCAGAGAAGTAAATCCTCATGAAAAGAGTCCAAATATGGATAGCGCACAATTACTATTAATATTGCCAAAACCGGCAACGTCAGTTGATTTGTCCATTTGAAGTGAAAATTTAGTGGATTTTGTACAAAAAATTAAAGTAGCTTTCACATTGTCTGCTAAGTCCCCTATTCGTCACGAGATTGTGTTGTTTGACAAAGAAATTGTGTGTCACTTTTGCAGCCTTTTCGTCAAACATGCATTCAATAATGTCTTTTACACAAGGCTTGATAAGGTTTTCAGCAACAATATGAGCTTCGCCAGCTTGAGCAATTCAATAACTGACTAAGTAAGATTCCATCAAAAGCCTTTTTGTTGACAGTTTTTGAATCTGGACTTTTCTGAGTTCAATATATTTCCTTCTGAAAAAATCAGTTGGTTTATCTTTGCATTCTGGATGGGCCCCCTCAAAATGATGACACATTTTTGCTGGAAACATTGAACTGTTCGACAAGACTTTGCCACAAATTACGCACTGAGGTTTATTATCAGTGGTCTCAGTGAATCCAGTATTCAAATAAGAATCGCGATACTTTTATTTTAAAGTTTTTTCAATTGTGGAACTTGTATCCGAGGAAGTAGAGCTATGAAACTTGTTCGATAGATCAAGAAGTTCTGTTGCATCTGCAGTCAATGATTCATCCGAAAAACCAGCTTGTACAGCAGCAGTAACACCTGTCTTCTTCCGCACTGGAATTAGAAAGTAATATGAACGTTAGCTGCATATAACACAGGCATGAAAGACTTCCGCTTTTTTGAATGTCTTTCAGGCTGTTTCTGAGATGGATGCAAAACCGTCGAGAAATCGTGACCAAAAAATGTGGGGGGTGGGGTGGAAGCAATGTCTGAATCCGAAACGAACGCCATTTTTTCTCCGTCACAAAGTAAACAGAGATGCATTCTCTGGGGTTTACGTGCCGTATCTATCACCTCAAGTGATTGGCACACAGCGTAATGGAAGAAGGCGGAACTTCTCCCGTATAGCCGAATGACGACCACTCTACGAGTAGGTCACGCCTTGCTGTTGAAATCGCACGCCGGTGAGCTGCTATCGCCGATGTTGAATCGCGGGTTGAATGCTAACGGTTGTTATGCAAAGAACTTCTACTACTACTATCATTTGTCTTGTGTTTGGCGGATCGCACGTGTGATGCTGTATGTTTAGTGTTACGTTCGTCAATTGTGAAGATCAGCGTTTGTGAGTGTGACCGAGATCCAAAATGGAGATTAACTTAAACGATGAACATAAAGTTCATTCCCTAGATGCGAACGAAAAAAATAAATTTAAATTCGAGTGGTTGAATAAATCTATGAAAATTTAACTGCCGGCGAAAGGTAACGATACGAACGTGGAAGAGATGGCAGTAAAAGTAGGAGATTCGATCAAGAAGATCGAAATAAGTGGAACTGTAAATTGCCAGCTTTGCTCTGATACCATTTAATACCAAGCATTCTAAGATTGAGAGATTATTTCATATTTATGTCCTTAATTTAATGCTTTTTAAAGAAAGTATTGCAATTATTAAATAATTTTTAAGTTGCTGAGCACAAACATTATTCAAAATAAGTTAGTATACATGCATGAAGATTGTATGTTGGAATTTTTAACAACAGATCATAAACATAAAATTATTAACATACGCGAGATGAAGAAATCATTTTTTATATTTTAAATACAAAATACAACAGCTGTTCTAGAATAGATTCAGATGTTGCAGCAGCACCAAAAAAATTTCAGTATCTTAAGGAATTTATTAAAACATAAAATTGTATAATATGTCAAGTTCTCTTGATTATTTTCAGAATTCAACAAATAGAGAACAATTTTAACTGTAGTGTTAATGTACTTGTTGCTAATTTATTAAAATATTAATTTTTGTGAAAATTAAATTTAATTAAATTGTATATCTTTGTGAGGCAAAATCATTTGTATTTTAAATTGTAATCTAATGACTTTTTACAAGCATAATAGGCCATGTTTACTAAGGTAATTTTAGAGATATTCAAAATGACCTGTACTTAATCTTCTACTGCATATGATAATATATATTCTTAAGCACTTTTGCTATTTTTTTCCTCCCTTAAATAAACTGTTTCATTTTTAAAAAGTATGCAATTTTGTTACGATACTATCTGTTGTTTTTCAACTTTGAGAAAATAGAAGGAATTCTGAACCTCTTGTATGGTATTTAAAAATCAAAATTCTGTTCAATTAGAGAAAAAATAGTAAGTAAAATTTTATATATACTACTTTTAATTGCTTTTTCTATATGTATTTTAAGTAGTAACATCTTGTGCCTTTGCGTCTGTATATATATCGATTTTGTGGTAAATTTTGTATTCGTGTAGAGTTCAGCTTTTTTGAACAGCTTGCACTTTCATGCCTGAT
The DNA here is from genome assembly GCA_013235015.1 of Araneus ventricosus. Classification (NCBI taxonomy): domain Eukaryota; kingdom Metazoa; phylum Arthropoda; class Arachnida; order Araneae; family Araneidae; genus Araneus; species Araneus ventricosus. Next base: position 31,993 of record BGPR01008319.1, on the reverse strand, counting down.
AACAACAGCATAAATTCAGTAAAAAGTTGAAATAAGATATTGCATCTAAAAGATTCATTGAGGGGGTTTTTAAAAGAAAATACTGTAAAAGTGTAAAACTAAAAAATTCTATAATGCAAAATCTTTTATGTGAATAGTAACATTTTATTTTTAGGGATTCTAATTTTTCAAGATTTTAAATTATCATAAAGAGTTTAACCATTTTGATACAGGATAAAAGAAAAATCCAAGACGAGTACATACCTCTTAGATGTTGATGCTTCTACGTATTCCAATTGGCTTGGCAGAAGTTTTGATGTTTTTTAAGCATTCCATCTCCAGCCAGCGATCAATTGGAAGAGAATCGATGTTATTCCCTGTATCACTAATTTACTATTTGAAGAAACCTCCACAAGACGGATATTTTGTCATCAAAACGAAAAATCTGAGAAGCTACAGAAATAATAAATTACATATAACAAACTATAATTTGTCGGTTCTTGACTGAATGTTGACTAAAATGCAACTGATTTGAGAAGTGAGTAAACCAGTTTTATATGCAATAACATTTTTTCAGATACTTCTAGAAAGGCGTTGAAGCTAATTGTTTATACAAACACGGAGATGGCGAGTCTGGCTCCGTGTTGTCTCGAGTTGCCTTCTGATGTAAATTTGTTTAGTCAACTGGTGGAGGAGAAACTGACACTTTGAATGCTGACTACCTTTTTATATAGTCTGTTTCACATGATCGGTGATAAATGATTTATACTCCTTTTTTTTTTTTGTTACACAACGAGAGCACAGAAGGTCATAATATTCAAATATTTTTGTTCCATTTTTTTCGTGAAAAATATTTCAAATTTAAAAATGTTTAATAAAAATATTTAATTTTAAACATGTCCTACCTTTTCACGGAGCACTGGGAATTGTTTTGCAGAGCACAGTTTGAGAAACTGTTCTAGTTGTTTATAAATTTTGAATGTTTTGCTTTGTTTAGTTTTTTATGTATGACATTTTGATATAACAGATGTTTTGTTTCATACATATCACTATCTGTTACAGAATAATTTTATGTAAAATTTTGTCATTCAAATATGCTTATAATTTAAAGTATTTTTTTTATGAAATATTTGTTCAAAATGAGTGAAAATAAAACTTATGATTTTTGCTAATTTGTAACATTTTTATTTGTTTGTGTTTTTTAATATATGATGCCAAGTACTTAGTTTTACAAGTTGTTGCATGATATTCTCTAATGTCCCGCTATTATTGCCAGACTTTGTTATAAAAAGTTAGGAAGAAAATGAGACATGATTTTTCTTTTTAGAATAGATATATTATTATTCATGCTAAGTAAGTGATTCAAATAGAAAAGTGTTTAATCTCTTTTCATTCAATTTAATTATTCTTTTTTTTTACCCTGTCAAGTCTTTCTGTCATTAATTTCTTTCGATAAATAATCAGTCATTTTGGAATAAGCAGTCATCTGCTGCACCAAACCTCATTATTGCCCATTTTGAAATTCATCACTTTTATAATTCCCTTCATGAAATAAAATTTCTGATGATGAATTTAATTCAAATGTTAATGGGAAGTGTGCACTTGTATCACTGTAATAAAGACCAGGGATGAGATTCTTCCGCTTTTTCGCGAATTTCCGCTTTTTTTTGTCATTTTGAAGAAATTCCGCTTTTTTTCTCTCAAAATTCCGTTTTTTTTTTTTTTACCGCAAAAATTTGCTTTTTCTTCCGAAAATTCCGCTTTCACACAAAGAAAAGAAGCCTTCCTATCTTCCGTTTTCGAAAGAAAATTCTGGGAAAATATGCTCGACCATGCGGCTTAACTCCACCGGCTAGGAAACCAGCTGATTCATCTTCTACTGACTAATCAACATTATATCGGCAAGCTCTACAAGGATGAACATTACAACATTCAGTGCCATTCAAAATATTAAATACCACCTTTTTGCAGAAAACAAAACCTCTGTGGCATATTTTGCAAAAAAAAAATTTTTTTTTTTTTGCATGAACATGTTGAAAAAAAAATTAGTTGGAAACTTAAGGTAATCTTGTAGGGCGTACCAAGTTGAAGAAATAAATTTAAAAAAATGGAGCAAATAAATAAACTACATCAAAAAAAGAAACTCCTGTCAAAAGAGGCAGCTAAAAAGCTGTGTGCAAATGCAACAAAAAAGCAGAGAATAAGACATAAATAAAAAAAATAAAACATGATTTACCTAGGTATTCTAGAGATAGTGTAGTCCCGTCAACTATGCCAGTAATTAAGCTGAGAGATACTAATGAAGACTGTGCAAAAACTTTAGCCTCTACTGAAAATAAATTTGCAGAGGATGCAAACACATCCTTTATTGAAGAAAAATTTATCAAAGATAGGAGGCCTCCAAAACAAGGGGTGATGCGTGTTAATGGAGATCTGTTACCAACAAAAGCCACACAATTAAAAAAACGGAAGAAAACCGCTTCTTTAACAATTAAGGAAATGTTTCAAAGGGTTTCAAATAGCAATAATGCTAAATGAATCTGTCATTGTAACTGTACAATATCTCGACCCCCTCTTGCTAAGGTGCCCTAAGGTGCGAAATCATTGTGCTGTTACTTTTGCAAAAATTTATAAAAATAAAAGAAATAAAACAGAAATCAGTATATGATACATTATTATAATTTATAAAGAGCTAATACACTTTACACAATTGCATGAAGCAAAAGAAATTATTTGTCCTTATTTTTATTTATTTTTTGAGCTAACTTTTATCGAAAGGCTATTAAATATATTTCTTCTCAGACTTCTGTTGGATGTATGTTGAATCGCAGTGTTGTACAGGTGGCAAATGTGTTAATGTCTAATTTTGTATTTTCTGATGCACCTGATGATGTGTTAAACTTGTTTGTTAACTTTTAATGTGAATGATTTAATAATAATTTAATATTTTTCTTATTTATACATACTGAATTATAAATAATTAAGTTATTAATTATTATAGTGTAATATTTTCATCATATTGCGCGTTCTGATGTTTTACTTCTTAAAACATCTTTCGCATATGGTTTCAGTCTTTTTTGCCAATCTCATCCCTGAAAGACAGTGTTGGTCAAAATTCCTGTTATCTGTACCAAAACATTTTAGTGCCCTATCAAGAAATTATAAGTATATATCTTCAATTTTAATACATATTTTCTCTTTTATTAGTTCATTTTTGCTGTGCATTTGAAAACTTAAGAGTAGATGTTAAAATATCGATAACATAGAAGAATTAAGATAGGGAAAGAATTTGAAAATATTGGTATGAATGGATGATTTAATACTGTTTCTACCATGATTTTATGCATGTATATTTCAGTTGAAAGTTTATTTAAATACCAAGAAATGGAAATAATTTAACTGAAAAATAATTAAACTTTCTAAAAGTGTCATATGGTACTTTTGGTTGAATTAATGTTAAAACCTAATTTAAAAATTTTCGTAAAAAAATCTGTCGGACTTGCTGAAATTAAAATTTATTGGATTGAAAATATACTGCAGTTTACATTTGTGCAAGAATTTCTAGCAGATTCTTAAGGAATGGAAATTTTTAAATTATGCTTAAATACCATTATATATATATATATAAAGCCACCATTATATATATCCTTTTTATTTTTTTTAATTGTCCCTAAGTTTGGTAATACTAAAATCTAAAATTGCATAAAAAGTTAATTGACCACTTTGCTGCTAATGAGTAATAAAACATGTTATATTTTATTACTATTAATTTTTATTATTTAAACATATCAGTCTGTAGATGTTATATGAATTGCGCTTATGGACTCAACCTGTTTTAAACATACTGCATCTAAAACTACATTTTACCAGTGTTAGTTGATTATGAGCCAGATTCATAGTTGAGTCTGAAAACAATTACATATATATCTTGTTATAGCATATGAAGTGTAGTTGAAATGACACTAGATAAAACAAAACATGAAAGAAATAATGCCTGAATTTCTTGTACCTTTTGTTTTTACTGTAAAATTCTACTTTGCTTTCCTTTTTTACGCATCTTCATTTTATTACACACAAAAGCAGACTATTGCAAAAGAGTTAATTTTATTTTTGGAAAATTATGATCCAACGATGTACTATTATTAAATAAGAATTTAAAACATTCAAAAAATAAATAAGTAAGTTGTAGTTCTACATCTTTTTTCAGTTGATTGTTGTCAGGGGTACAATATCTTGGGAATTGAAATTTTTGCAGAAAAAATCTGTAAAGTAAATAATTGCTTAACTGCTTAAGGATTTATCCCAAGTTAACTTGTTCTAAATATGGTAGGTTACAAAATAACTTGGTCCTTAAGTGGTTAACATAATATTTTGATTAGAAAAGTTGGGAAAATTAAGTTTAAATCAAATCAAATTTTTGATGGATTGAAATAGCAGGAATTATTTAATTTTTAAAATTTTTATTTTGTAAAACTTTATGTTTGTCTCTGGTATGTTTTTGTGATAGTTAAATGAATATAAATTGTTAATATATATTCAGGCTTATAATATAATTAATTTTTTCAATCTATACTTGCAACTTCCTGTTTTAATACATTTAAAGAACCTGCATTTCAAAGCTTAGATGCAACTCGTAAAAATTTGAGAGTTCACAAAAATGATCATATAATACCTTTTGTTGAAAAAGTGGACTTATGGCTGTTAATGCTTTAAATTGGTAAATATTTTAATCCTATTAGTTTATTAAACAAATAATATCTAATCATTGTATTTAATTATATCTTATACTTGATATTTGGACTCTTAACATATTAACCCGTCGGCTCATGCTCTCCTTTCTGCTACGTAAGTACACCCACAGGACAAATTTTACCCCATTCTTGTTCATTGCCTAATAAGCTTGTAATATATGATTAGGCTAAAACAAAGCTTTTATATTAAATTATGAACCAATCTGAAGATTTGAAAACAATTTAATGCAATATATTTTTATATTTATTTTGAATTTTATTTAATTTGAATATCTATTTTTACTGAAAAATGTACACATAAAAGTTTCAACTGATGAATTTTTCTATAAAATATATAACATTTCTACAACCGATTTTTTTTAAAGTACACATAATAGGTGTATCAATATTTAGTAACACATATTTCATATTCTTTGTATTGAAACTTTTTGAGTGAACGATGTCTAAAATTACAACAAAATTAATCAATATAATCTACTAATTATTAAATAATATATGTAATATTTAAAATATATATATATATAACTTAGCCACATTTTAGTCATTCCATCTGCTTATCATTTGAACAATGTTCACAAAATATGATAATATGCCTTTTACAGATTAGTTTATTTTAAACAGGACACTGATGTTTTTCTGTCATCCTTTCTGGGACACATATCGCAATGTCCAGATCCTCTGAGATTTTATTCTTGTTCTCCAGCTAATCTCTTCATACCAGTTCTAAATTCTTTTTCACGTTTGTAAGCGCTCATTTTGTCTTCCCACTTTGTCAGTGCTAGACTAAAATAAAACGTGAGCACACGCGCGGGGCAAAATTCCTCCCATCTGACATACAGTGATAAAACCTGATTTTCTGAACGTAAAAGAAATTCCTTTTTGCCAGCTGTTCATGGCCTTCACCTTGAAGGGTACCAGATGTATAAGAACAGTCAATTAAGAATAACCCCTTTTTCTATGCAAAATAATGCAGCTGGGGTAGATTTTGTCCCAGCGCGTGTGCTAACGGGTTAATAAATTCAAGTGAATTAACCTTTAAAGGCCCCGTGTTGCCTTTAAGCAACATACCTAATTTTGTCTTCTAAAATCGTGAGAATAAGACTGGAGCTCTATTGCCTGTTGTTGCCAATAGGATATATACTGAAATTTTTATTAAATCAATTTACAACATATAGATGGCAGTTTGAGTGCTGATAAAAAAAAAAAGTTTTTCCACTTGAGGCTGCATCTTAGCTTTTTTTTACGCTTGAAAATACCATATTTTATTCTACAGTTTTGAAGGAAATTCCTTATAACTATTATACATTAAAATTCATCTGTGTTTGATTTTATTGAATTTCATTATGGAATTTTTTTTTTTTCTGAAATAAAGCCCAGTATTGTCAGTTGGTAGCAAACTGATTTTTAGCCATAATCTATAGTTGAAACAAAATAGGATTTCTTAAAGTATTTTTCCCATGTTTTATTCAAGAAATGAAAATCAAACATTTTGAAATCAATTTTTGAAAAATGGGCTTTTAAGGCTTAACATGTTACCATACAATTTTAGTTCTTGCATATATTTTTCTATGGAGAGTTGGATGATGATAGCAACTGTATGTGGCAGTGTATTAATAGTGATATCATTAAATAAGTAATATTGCTGCAATAGTTGGTTGTAAATATTAACTTTGGAGGCTTTGTTGATTGCGAAATTAATTCTGAAAACATATCAACTGAACAGTTAATCAGTATTTTATATAGACAATACATTGTTCCCAAGTTTTCGACGTGTATGTAAGGATTAAATTTATTATAGAAGTACCATGTCAGATTTTATAATTTTCTGTAATGAATTATGCCTAAAATTAAAAAAAGTGTATCAAATATATTGTAGCCTTTTTAATTCAAGCAGCTTAATTTGAAATGTACATTCTTTATGTAAATGAATAAAAAGAAGAGAAGAGAAATATATTCTACATATACGGAAGGGTAGTCTCGGCTTTGAGACTGGACAGTGCTAGGTTTCTGGATTCCAAAAAAATATGCTGTGGTGCATGTTTAATTCAGACATGACACATTTCCGCGGAAACGCGGAATTCCGCTTTTTCGGCATCGAATTTTATCATTCTTGGGATCGATGCAAATCTGCATTAAAATTTTGTTAAAGTGTTGGGGGGGGGGGGGGGGTTGCTCATGCAAACAAAAACTGTACGCCGTGTGAAAAATGGCTCTAAAGCGAAAGAGTTTCGAATTCATAAGATATTGCATAATCCTGCTGAAAGCCGTTCAGCGTCTGAGTTATGTATCGGCATTTTGGGGTCAAAGTTTAGCATTGGGAGGAATGCCTGAAGGTTGTATTCTTTTCTTTCTCGTTTCATCCAATTATCTTTCGTTCTATGAATTCTGATTGGATAGAAAATCAACCCACGTATTTCTTTCGATCCGAATTTCGTGAGAAAAAAAGCTCTCCGTGAAGGAAGCCATTTTATTTTTCGTTCTTTTTAACATTCTTTTCTTCATTTTTGTTATTTCGATTTCATTTTTGTCGTTTTCGTTCCTTAACGTTTGTCTATCAACACAGACATGACATATTTGTGCGGAAACGCGGATTTCGGCGTTTCCGGTATCGAATTTTGTCATTCTTGGGATCGATGTAAATCTGCATTAAAAGTTTTGGTAAAGCGTTGGGGGGGGGGAAGGGTTATGCTCACAAAAAACGTGAATAGCACGCAAACAAAAACAGTTCGCCGTGTACACATTCAAATTAATCTCGGATTTTATCGATAAAAGATCAGAAAGAATGTATATTGAAACGTATTCTTCAATTTAAAATGTTAAATACAAAATGATGAGCAAAAGTAGTCTGCTTTTGAATATTTTAGAAAAAAGATTTTTTGCGTGATGCTATTGATAATAACGTGCAAAAATTTAAGGTCATCAGGCAAATGGTACTAGGAGGAACTTGATAGTAAGAAAATAGGTATGAGAAAAAAATAAAGAAAAGCGCAATCAAAGAAAGATAGTAAAATTTAGAAAATAAAGGAAAATAGCAGACTGAAGCATAAAAGAAAGCTTGAACTGTTAGCTCAAAAAATGAGAAACGAAAGACTTAATAATTATGTATAATCAAAAAAAGTTTTTACATGGCCATATTTTTTAGTGAGATAATTTTTACCTTAGTTTTTATTTTAACAAAACTTTATATTTAATTCATTTTTCACCCATTAATTTTCTTTTAAATAATAATTCTACAATATTTTTAATATTTCGAGCACTTTTTGTATAAATTTATTCATTTATTATTCAATCTTACTTATTTTACTTCTCGGTGTTTATGTTTGATACGATTCCGTATTTATGGAATTCAGCTTTTTTTGTTCCAAGCCTGTGTCATGTCTGTATTAATTTTGTTGAGGGTCAAACATCTTTCCATTGATGTCACGTGGAAGTTCGAAAAGATGCTATCTTTGGCGTCTGACCATACCTCAGAATTGTAAAGGAAGGAATTGTGAAGAATTGTCCCAATATGAACCCCGAGTAGCTTTTAAATTTGCCATCTCAATACAACTAAGCTTTTTCATTGTTTCTATTTGATTGAAAATAAAAATAAAGTTAGTTCTTCCTGAATGGAATATTTTTAGTTTTTCATAAACCATGACAGCTTGGAAAGTTTGTACCAGTAAAATAGCTGAAACAAATAATGTAAGAAAAATAATGCCAATAACATTAAATGATTTCATGCAGGTGCAAGAATCAACAAGATTGATACAATTCTCCAATTCTAAGGTCTCAAATCTTGCTTCCATAAAATATTTTTTTGTTTTGGAGAAAATACATCTGATTTAGAAGGGAATCTTCTAGAGAAAGTTATAAGTTGTATTCAGGAGAAATCGTGATCTGGAATTCTGCATTTTCTGCTCTCTCAGTTCCGGATTTTTGAAATCTATTAAGTATGTCTTAAATATTATTTTAGAGAAAATATATCATTTAAAGATAAATTATGTGGATGTTATTGTATGAGAGAATATAAAATATCTGAATTTTGATAGCTTAAAATACTGTTCATACTATGAAATGTTATTTATTTCCATTAAACAAGAATACATGCGAAATTTGTAGATAAAAAAAAAAAGAATCACCCCACAAAAGCCTGTTGAGAGGGATTTAACAAATGGCAGAGGTGGGGAACCTTTTTGGCACTGAAATGCCTCATTAAATTTCAGCAGTTGGACAAAAGGCCACGCAAGCAGAATCTTGAATGCTATTGTTCTGTAATTAATATTATATTAGAGACAATTACATTATTTCAATACAAACTATTAATAACTGGCAAGTCCACATACGAAACTCATGAAGGCCGCAAGTTCCCCATCCCCCTGACCTATGGTAAATATTTTGGAGATTATTTATTGAACAGCTGGTCAGCTTAACCAGATTTCTTACATTACGCAAGTCATTTTCTTTTTACAAGCAATTCTTTAGTGTACTTCAGTTTCACATCTAAAGCTTTATACTGAAAAACCATGGTCTACATAAAATTGTCCTGCTGATCATACTGATTGATTTTTCAGCTGGTGCAAAGAAGGAAAAAAAATGTTGAGAAATGAATGTAAGCACCCCCTATAAAATGACGTACTGAAAAATTAATTCATTTTTAATAATTTTTTTAAAAATTACTTTTTTGTTTGAAAATATGTGCTTGCATATGTATTATACAGGGTGTCTCAAAAAAGTTGAACAAGCTTTTATTTCCTTTAATATTGTACTTTAACTTCCAAGGGGGGATTGATAATAAAAAGTTACAAAAATTAAATTTTTATACGGCCCCCGTAGTGCAAAAATGTCAATTAGTAAAATGTTTCTCTTGCATTCATGTATTCACATGCAAAGGTGCACACTTGTATCTGCAAAACTTAGAGATATAAGAAGACAAACTTACTAACTTGGACCACTTTTCCATATCTATCACTGCTGTTTGATCCAGTCTTTCGACGTAGATTTGAGGGATAATATACATATTTCAGTAAGTTATTAAAAGGGCGGAATCAGGAAACATCAATGTTTTTCTAAACTCTTTTTTTTAATTTAAAAAACAGTTAAGTAATACATTAATTGAAATATTTACAAAATTATTTCACCTTGTGAACTTTCGAAAAATATTCACAGTGATATATCAGCAGTGACGGCTCATCTGCTCAGACGGAAGCAGTGCTATAAAAATATTTCTAGAATACAATTGAAATACGATTTTTCAAAAATATCTTTACCTACAAATAATCGAAATTTGTAGTTGTAATCATCTGAATTCTATTTTAGAAAACTACGTCGTATCTTTTTTTCGGTGAGTGACTTAACAAACAAACAAAAAAAACGAATACGTAGTAAGCGGCCACGTTACCATCGAGGCAAGATGAAAGTGAATCCGAAACTTAAAAACAGCCAATGAAGGAGAAATCGAAGAAAAACAAATCAAGAGCGCGAAGGCGAACTTTGGGTAAGATTGAAGGGGGGTAGAAGAGCATTAGTTGGCCCAGCGCCAAAGAGAAGCATCCGAAAATTCAGTTCTGGTTAAGTTGAAAGACAGAAAGGATAGCTATTCGACTTCACTAATTATGTCACTAGTTGAGTGAAATTTGGTGCTTTCCAAAACTATTTGTTGTGCAGCCCCATCCTATGTCTGTATGTCTTCATTTATTTTTTGTCTTTTTTTCTCGTTTATCTCTTTTTCGTTGATAATCGAACTCTCAGAGTGGAGAAGTAAGCAAATCAGAATAAAAATGAAATACGAATTTTTAAAATAATTTTAGTGAGCTTTGCACGTCTGCAGCCCTTCGCCACTGTCTTTAGGTAAAACTTAATATACGCACAACGCTGAGAGCAAATACTTTAATATTCTTGTCCGATATTAGGCTATTTTTCTGCGTTTTGTTAAATTTTATTTTCTCAGGTCGATAGTTGCAACTATCTACCAATGAAACTGAGTAACAGTAAGCATCATTGGAAAAAATTTTCAATCCATGATGATAGGATGATGTATTACTAGACATTTGCATTTCGCAGTTTTTCTATGTTGAATAAATTTGAATTTCTGCAGAAAACATCTCCATACAAATTTGTGAGCATCCCCTTTAAATTTAAAAATTAATATATATCTGGAAGTTTAGCAGATGGAATCGTGAAACTTAGTTTTTGTATAGATGAGTGTTAAGAGTAATATTTTATTCATTGACAACTTTTGCTCTACGAGAAACGTATAAAAATTTAATTTTCTTAAGTTTTATTTTCAACCTCCACAGAAGCAAAAGTGATTTCACACAAATTCTTACCTTATTTGATGAAACTTTGTAATTGGATGTATATATCTAGATACAATATTTAAGGAAATAAATGCTTGTTCCACTTGTTGGGGACACCCTGTATATATCACCTTTATGTCCTGATATATTTGAAATTTTGTCGGACTTTTACTCGTGGTGAATTTTCAAATTTTTAAAATATGGCTGCTGTTACTCTGTATATTGAAAAAAAAGCCAAAGGTGATTGACAAATTTTAAAAAGTTTGTCATGAATAGCCATTGTTTGATTTTTCTGCAGATAAAGAGCAAAAGCAGGAACATGAAGTGAGAACCATCTCCCCAAATGCCTTTTACAGGAATACATTTATATAACCTGCTTTTTAATACTGTAATTTGTAACTAACAAATTCCTAATTATATAAGTTGCATCTAATGTCAGTAAACTTTAAGAAAATAAGATTTTATTATCAAGATTAAAAGCTAATTTACTTGAATAAATATTCGAAATATTTGAAAAAGAATTAAAAATATTCGCTTTCAAATTGGCAATGAAACAGAAGTGAGAAGTGCTAAATCAGAAATTGATAGGATTTATTAGAATTTCTAGCTTTACTTTGTAATTTATTTATTTATCCATTTTTGAGACTACATCGAAAAAGAATTATCAGAAATTGAAATAATTACTTTGCAAGAGGGGAAAAAAAAAAAGAGCTGATGACCAGATCTTTAACCTTCTCAGCGAATGAGCCGTATTTTTCCGTTTCTCATGTTGAGTTCAAAAGCAGATAATTCACGTTTATGTGCATAATTTCTTAAACTACCATGGATAAAATATTCTTAAGATTTCTGAGACTTGATCAAATGCAATAAAGATCCAAGTGTTCACTTATAAAGTTTATTTTTAAGACTTTTAATGTATTAGAACAAAATAGCTAATCTCCTAGAGCAGCGTTTCCCAACCTTTTTGGTTGTGCGGACTACCCGTTGTATTAAAAAATATTTTGCGGCCCGCCAACTAAATATACAAGTAAAATATATAAGCACAATTAATACATTTATATATTATATCCACGTATATGTCAGCAGTTAGTAAAGCTTATTGTAAAAAGATTAAAAATATATCAAATAAAACAAAAAAAAAAGTGGCGACTCTTGAAGTTTCCTTGACTTTGATGATAACGATAAAACACTATTCGAGACCCACAATTGGGCCGCGGTCCATAGGATTCGCTGTCCTAGAGTTTTAAAATGGCAAGAAATTGCACCAGACTACAGCTTATTTTCTTTCTCCAGTACAAAAACAACTCAGAAAATTGAAATCATTAAGCATCGATCCATCATAGAATATGCATGAAATCGATGATGGAAAAATATCAGTTTCCTTCTACCATAAATATGAAAGAAGAGATCACTCCCCAATCTTTCCCTTACCTTAGAGCACTTAGATTTTGTGTGAAGACAGTCTGCAAACTGTTACACCTATGGAAGCGTTATATATACTTGCACCTGCGAGTTCAGCGTGGTAACTGAGCATTAAATTTTCAAACCAGGAAAGTAGCATTCGAAATTCTTTCAGGAAGGAGAACTCGCCATTGAAGCAAAAGGAATACCTTTCATCAGCTGTTCCACGCTCAATAGACACTGACGCTATTACTGAAACGTGCCCATTTAATAATTCAGATAGGTGCGTTATTTTTATTTCTAACCCAGACGGATTTTTCTCCCGACGAAAGCATTTACGTCAGCCTTTCAACATCCTGTGAACACTTTCACTGTTGGAAGAAACCAGTATAAAATGTATCGAGGAATCTTGCAGGAAGACTTTTTTTTCTAAAGTGTTTCTTTCTGGGATTTGTTGAATAAGATGTTATCAAATACCTGAAAAGTTTGTGTTTATAATGTGTGTCATCAGTGTGTGATCAAACTACATCAGCGTGTGATGTAGTTTGGAAGCAATGTTAAATATGTACATGATTTAATGCCATAGGTTTGAAGTTGACGCAGAACAAAATAGCATTAAATAACACTGCGCTGCAAAAAAGAAAAATCGAGCCCTGATACCATTCCTTCTGATTCTTATGTGAAATGACCTCCTAAATCCAAATATGTCCCCCATTTTCCCCCATCACCTACCGTTTTCTCGGGATGCCCCCTTCCCTATTTGTAACACTGTTTGATAATTTTATGGCCATGAATTTAATTTGGACGGGGGGAAAGCATTATTTTAACAATTAAATGTCTTCTGATGGGCTACAGAGGTGAAAAGTTCTAAAATACGAACATTTGTAGCAAGGGGGGGAGATTTTCCTCTTTAAATTAAAAAAAAATCAATAAAAATTATCGGTTTTTCTGGGTTTTTTTCGCAATTTTTTCACTTATTTTCTACATCCTACATTTACCCCCCCCTCTTTTCCTCACCCAAACATCCCAAATAATAAATATATATAGCAACAATTTTGGCTAAAAGCGGGTGAGGAGGGAGGTCCCGAAGCCCTCACAAGAAAGTTTGGAAGATTCACTGTACAACGTTGCCACTCTTTATTTTTATCACTGTTCTGTAATTTTGTGGCCAGGAATTTGATTTGGAGGGGGGAAAGGATTATTTTAACACCTAAATTTAAAAATATAATAAATAATAATATAATATAAAATATAAATGTAATTTATAATATAGTACCTTCATCTGGTGTTTGCCTTCCTCTTGTACCATAAAGTAGAAGTTTTTCGTAGCAATGACCAGCTCGCCACATGCTGAGCAATGTCTTGATGGAACCGTTCCCAGTGTTCATCCAAAACCTGCTCATAAATTTTCAAGGAAAAAGTCCAGGTATGAGTGAAGGTAAAGCACTTTAAGCGACATGTTGCACCGCATGGTCTTGTGCGCTGACAGCAATTCCTCGACATGAGCGACATAATCATCCCTTTTTTTGTTATCCAAAAAGTCCATACATACGTTTCTGAATGCAAGCCATGCTCGTTTTTCTTTGCAATTCAGGTGTTTCATAAACGTTGAATCTTTAAAAAGTTGTCTAATCTGGGGTCCCACGAAAATTTCTTCCTTGATTTTAGCTTCACTAAGACGAGGAAATTTAGTTTTCAAAAACTTAAATCCATCACCTGTCTTATCCATTGCTTTCACAAACTGTTTGATCAATCCGAGTTTGGTGTGTAAAAGCGACAACGTTGTATAGTGAATCTTACAAACTTTATTTTTATGTATAAATTTTATTTATTATATATAATATTTTTAAATTTAAGTGTTAAAATTATCCTTTCCCCCCTCCAAATCAAATTCATAGCCATAAAATTACAGAACAGTGATAAAAATAAAGAGGTGCAACTTTGTACAGTGAACCTTCCAAACTTTCTTGTGAGGGCTTTGGGACCGCTCCCCTCACCCGCTTTTAGCCAAAATTGTTGCTACATATTTTTATTATTTGGGTGTTTGGGTGAGGAAAAGGGGGGGGGGGCTGGAAGCTGGAATATGTAGAAAATAAGTGAAAAAATTGCGGAAAAAACCCAGAAAAACCGGTCATTTTTATTGATTTTTTTTTAATTTAAGGGGACAAATCCCCACCCAAATCTCCCCCCTTGCTACAAATGTTCATATTTTAGAATTTTTCACCTCTGTAGCCCCTCAGAAGACATTTAATGGTTAAAATAATCGTTTTCCCCCTCCAAATCAAATTCATGGGCATAAAATTACAGAACAGTGATAAAAATAAGGGGGGGGGAGCGGGTCCCGAGAAAATGGTGGGTGATGGGGAAAATGGGGGTCATATTCGGATTCAGGGGGTCATTTTACATAGGAATTTGCAGGAATGGTGTCGGGCCGATTTTCATGCAGCGCAGTGTAATTTTTAATAAATTTAACACTTTTATTTAACTTGATTTGCCTTAATGTTAAATTAGCCTCCATTAACAGCCACTGAAACCCCTCTGAGCGGCGAAGCTGGTCGTCCGTTCAACTTCAATTAAGTACATTCCGTTCGTCTTTTTGATCTTTGAGCTTTTATTAAGAGACAAGGGAGGTAAAGAAAGAAAAAAAAAATAATCATACACTCAAAAACAACACCGGAAATCGTATCGAAATGAATCATTCTTTTCCCAGTTTGAAGAGAACAGTGAACTTCAGCCTCTATCGGGATTGGGCATTCAAGAGTTCATTTGTGCTGATTTGGACTCTGACAAAGAAGCTGCTGATATGGGTTGTGACCATCAATAAATGAAATTTCCAGCTCAACAGACTTTAGGAAAAATAGTTGATATGCAGGGCCGTCTTAACATTCTGAACATTAAATCTGAGTGCCCTGGGCTAAAATAATTTGGCGCCCCATCAAAACCGTAATTGTGAATTTCAGCGCTCGTGGCCGAACAAAACTAGGAATTTGAGGTATATGCACTCCAATATAAACAGTATTATTGTATTTAAAATAAGCACAATGTACGTTGCAAATTTTAATACAACATATGGTATTTTTTATAAAAGATTATTTATCAGATGGAATATATGTTTTTCGTTTAAAATTATAATAAAATCTTTTAAGTAAATTTTTAGGCGCCTTGGATCAGTTGCGCTCCTGGGCTCCATCCCAATGGATGAGACAGCCCTGTTGATATGATTGCCCATTCCTCAACAACTACTGACAAAACGATTCGACATTTATTTTTCCAATGAAAAAAAAAAAAAAAAACACTGGAAAAGTTACTCCTGAAAAAGCTAAAAGACCCAAGCAAACGCAAATTGCATCCTTTTTCAAAGCAAATTAGAAATTTTCGATGTACTTTTTACTTCAGATGATTCTTAAAATTTGTTTTATCGGAAATAAAGAATTAGGGCTCATTTAAACACAAATGTTGTATTTCCAAAGATGGAACTCCTAGCGGCCACCCCTCTGAGCGACCAATTTTTTCTGGGAACGGAGGGTGGCCGCTGTAGATGGTTTCACTGTATCTTAACCACACCATTCTTTTCAATAATGAAGCAACTCATGGGTATCATAGATTGAGTTCTCAAAAAACTACCATTACTATGTTTTAGAACGATTCTTAAAAATTCTGATGGTTGTAAAAAAAAAAAAAAAAAAACTGCTTTTCTTAAGTACATAAAAATGATCGATGGGTTGGTGGACTATGAAAGACGGTTAAACTTGTCTTTTAACCCCTTAACTGTTTTGTATTTTCTACTTTCTAATAGATGACACTTTCTGGTTTGGGAATGTGTTGTATTGATTCTGTCAAGAGTCCATAGAACACTTGCGATGCTAATGAGTTACTCTTCATTTTTTGTATCGAATTATAACGTCTACGAATGACGTAATTTCGGACTATAAGTGTAAAAATGCCATAATTCGATGCACAAGTAAACTCGGGCTAAACAGTTAAGGGGTTAATGAATTCCTTTTTAATATTTTAGCCTATTTAAGTTCCTTTCCGAAGTTTGAACTGTTGTGATGAGAGTTCAACCTTTGAAATATAAAGTGCCTTTTCTTCTCAGTGGGAAAATACGTTCTTTACGCATTAAATAGTGTTCTTACATTTTGTCAAGAGTTTCAGATAAGACTAAAAACAGGAAAAGATTCTTCGGTTTTGTGAATATAGGTACAGAGATCTTACGAGAAGCGTTTAAACTTAAGGTGTCAGTTCCAAATGGCAAATGATGTAGCGTATATTTTCTTACTAGACGTCTTAGACGACCTGCTGTTCGCTGGGTACACTGGTTGCATTTAATTTCAATTCGATCTCTTATGCATAATTCGATGGTAATGGTTCCCTGAACAAAGTATTCCTTACGTTCTTGCCAAAAAATGTGAAAAAATAGTCTTCATTTTTAGCTTTCAGCAATGAAAGAAAAATATGCGATTAGTATTTGTAGAAACAATGAAAACGGTTTAAATTTCATTGAAATAATGAAAAGTACTATTGCGAATAATGCATAAAAATATTCTTTAAACATTATCAAAATTAAGGACAAAAATTGTGTAACAACTAAATTTAGTATCACTGAAAAGATTATTTATTGAATTTTAAGATGTGTAAAAATCATTTTTGTGTGATAATGTTTCCTTGCTTTATCAATAAAAATCGCCAAAATTAGATTAAAATAATGATGAATTTTAACACAGTTCAATCCTGAATGGATTAAATTTAATCCAATAAGATTTTTCCAACGTTTTCATTCAAATATAGAGTTAAAGTGTTTTATATAGAGTTAATGAGAATTTTTTAAAGCTTAACAAAATTAAATCTTGCACATTTTTTTATGGCGATATTTAATTTCAAAAAATCAGCCAAGAGTAAAATTAAAGCTGCTTGCCTTATCGAGAGATTTCAAATTTCTTCCAAAAAAAAAAAAAAAAACCCTTAAGCTCTGAAATTTTCTATTCTTTACAAAAGAGATTTGAAGAACACTAAATCCACAAAGGCTAAAGGGGGAAACTTGATCCGTTCCTTACAAAAAAATCAATTTAAGCTTTAAACAGAGTTTGCCAAAATGCTTAGAATATTTTCGCAGCAACTAACAATAAATGAATTTCCATGTAAGCGTTATAAGGGAAAAGTTTCTCGGGAAAAATATCAAGAATCGCTTCTTGGAAACAGTTTTTCTTAGAACAGGAAAGTATTGTTTGAGTTTAGATTAAAGAGTTGTGAAATTATTTTAAGATAAATTTCCATATACAGTCAATTAAAATATAATTTCTTTCGAATATATCAGTATCACAATATCAAGATGCATGAGAAATGTGCGAAGTTTAGAGAGTTTTGTAATAGTAAATAAATAAATAAATAAATAAATAAAAAAAACTGACCTCGAGCTTCTGATGAATTTAGTTTTTTTAACGTCTCTTTTTGAAACAACACGAGGACTATTTTGGGACGGGCCTCGTAATTCTGAACCGCGGTCAGATGACGAGGACGACACCTGAACTGGCACCCCCTCTCCAAACTTCCGCACCACACTTTCCCTTTGGCCATTTTCATCCTATATAGGACCTAAAAATAATTTTTAACTTGCGCAGCTTTTACTCAAAAAACATTCTATAATTGATGAATAGATATTCCCGGGTACACGAGACGTGGATTGCCGATGACTGACGGAATTTCTTCCTTTCTGTCTCAGAAGTAATATTTTTTAAATTTATGTATTTTTAATTCAATATTTTATACAGTTTTTATTTGTGTTTTGTGTGTCGTTTGATGTGTAGTGTTGTTTGTGTGTGTTTTGTTTTTATATTGTGGGGTTTCAATTTTTGACTTATTTATATATCTGATTTATACTGCTTTTCCTGTGTTTATTTGATTGTTTCTTTTTCAATTCTCATATATTTTTTTATATATTTTTACTGTTCCTTGCTTGCCCGATCAGTTTTTAGATTTATTTAGTTAGGGATGTTTTTATATTTTATATGAAAAGAAAGAGCCTTCATTTTGTCGTTCTTTATTTTGTGAGTATCATTCGCCGCACTTGGTGGTTGAGTACATGTAAATCAAGCTATCCTTTCCCCACCGAGGTGGGTCGAACCATGTTTATTCTCCCAGCGCTCTTGTATTTAAAAGTACTGCCCCTGTTCGGGCAATAGGCATAAAAGGCAATGAAATAGCAGATACCCTTGCGAAGGAGGCAACCACGGATGGAATTCCAGCCAGCCTTCCATTCCCAAAAAGTTTCCTAACGAAACAACTTCTACAGCTCTCACTCTCGCGTTGGCAAGCTGAGTGGGATAATGGTGAGACTGGAAGATCGGTTTACAGCATTATACTGAAAATATCTAACAAACAACTGCACTGGTCCAGAGAATGCATCCAATTCGCCACTGGCCATGGGCCCTTCCCCAGCTACCTCAAGAGATTCGTTCTCCACTCTACAGACTACTGCGGACGTGGGGAAATAGGAAATCCCCTTCACTACGCAATGAGATGTCCACTTACTTCATCTTATCACCACAAGGAACCAAGCCCACAATTTATAGTCCATTGGTGGAAGAGCGCCCTATCCAGAAAACTCTCAAGACGAAATATAGATAATTTAATCACATTCCTGGCGACTAACGAAGACCTACTTAAAAGACAAAATACAACACCGTCACATACTCCTGCCTAGAAATAGATACTTCCAAAGATTCACCTCCTAGAACCAGAAGTTCGAAGAATTCCCAGTTGAGCAGCAGAGCACATTAGCTTAAAAACAGCAACCAGCCACCACCAATTCTTCCGTAATTCATTCGAAAAATTCACCCTTCACATCACTGCCAACCCTTGAGTAAGAATTCCAGCGATCCCTCAGTATCAGGGGTGGCGCCAAAGGGGGAACCGGGGGGCCAGGGCCCCCTGTCGGGGATGTTGTGCCTCCCCCCGTCGGGGAAAAATTTTGTATCCCGTCGGGGGAAATTTTTTATGGGGTATTCAACTGTAGTACGTAAATAATAATCTGGCGAAAATTTGAGACCAATTTCATTACACTTGTCCCCCCTGTCGGGGAGATCGTGCCCCCTCGTCGGGCAAACTCTAGCGCCATTCCTGCTCAGTATAAATAACAAGACAGAACAAAAAAACAGTCCCACGATTTTTAGGATGGTTGCGACAATTTTCATTAATATAACCGGTGTAATACGTTATTCAATTCTTCTTTTTCGTCGCATCGAACACCACTATCAGCCTTGAATCATGGAGCTGCAACTGCATGAAAAAATGTAACTAAATGAAACATTCAACCCTTTCACTGCACTCAAATTTGATAACTCCCTTTGTAAATTTTTATATTATACTCGGATTGTAATCCTCAATGTGTTTTTATTTTATTCTTCTTTGTTCTTGTATAATCATGTTCCCTTTCAAGTGTATTTATATCCTAATGTTGTATTTTTTTTTTTTTTGCTTTTCAATAAAATTTCTCACATACTCATCCAACCGACAGGGTGCCGTTTAGGCGCCGAGTTCGGGGGTATGCTGTGGTGTTATGTATCATTTTATTGTACCTAATAAACCCCGTCCTCCACATGCTGGTGGGGCGGCTCTCTCCCCGCTGGTCCTCTCCCGGCCTTACACCCTTCTTGGGTAGGCCGGGCCAGTGTGGGTATTTTTGCACCACACCAGCGGGAGGAGGTTTGACCCCAGGATAGAGTTAGACTGCTCACGCTGTAGAAAAACCGGCATTCGGAGTGAAGCAAGCACCTGGGTAGAAATTCCACTCGTCACGTGACTAAAGAGGAACTTCTTGGCTTCTTATCGCCACATTTGGCGAAGCGAGTATGAGGAGTGTTGGAAAACGAGTAGTATTTCTACAAGTAGCGAAACGTTACTATTTTAGTTCATTTAAAAACTAACTCACGAACGGAAGAAATCAAAATAATTGGATTTTATGTGACTAGGAATTTCATTTATTTTAAACCTTACACAATATAATACTTCAACTGACTGTAACAAAAACAAATTATATACTTAAACTTTTTAAATAAAAAAACCTTTTTATTTAAAGCAATAACTACTTAATTTCAGGGGCGTATATAAGGAGGTTGAGGCCCTCTCCGAAATAAATTGACTAGTTTCAGATGTTATGGATCATGCTCCTTAAATAGACATATGTATCCCCTCTGAAATAAATCCTTTTATATGCCTTGGCTAAATTATTTAGTAAATAAAATCATCAAAACTTATTTATTTTAATTGAAATTTTAAAAAAATAATTTGGTTTTTCCAAAGAATTTAAGGTTATTAATGTTATTTCTTATATTTATTTTTATAGTCATAAAATTTTTTTCATCCAAAAAATAGAACAATATAAAGAATTTCAATTTGTAAATGAGAATTTCTTAAACTTGAAAATAGGAAATCATAAAACAAACTGTTTTGTTAAATTAGCCAACTTTACACTAATTGTATAATTTAACAATTTATTATAAACTTATTAATAACCTATATAGACATTTAATAAAATCGCATGAACTCTTTGTTCGTTAATAAATGCCAAAACTTTCTTTTAACCAAATTTTTAATAAAAATATCCAACTGCTGTAAAAGACAATGTAGATAACCCATTTTTTCCAGGAGAAAAACATAGTCATCATTGAAATTTTAAACACTTTGTTCTGTGGATATTGATTAAAGAAGGAATTTTTTTTCTTCAAAAATTAAGCTGTATTTAATTTTAGTTCGAAAGTAGCAATAAATTTAAATTGAAGAGACCAATGAAATATTTTAAGAGTTTACTTTGTGAAATACATATTTAGTACGTTCTGTGTTCTTATTTATTATTCAAAAAACAAGACAAAGATGCAGACACTGAACTTTATTTACAATTAAATAATAATACAACACTAGATGTAAATAATGACAGCCATTTCAGATATGGCGATAGTTTAACAAGGGCCCAAATTTAGTTTCATATAAAGTAATAAATGGATAAAAAAGAAAGATTGTGTAAAATTTCCTTTATCAATAAAATAAAAATAATATCTTTATAAGCACGATCTCATCTTAAATACATTTTGTTTAACACTTATATTTCTACTAATGTTCTCACAACATACAGTCCAGTTAAGAAAGACACCATCTGTCACATTTCAAAGTAAAAAGGTTCAATAAATGGTACGTAAATTTTTAAATTTAGTATAATATTAAAAACATACTTCTAAGACTTCTTGAGTGTGATTAGAAATAAATGCCTTCTGCTTCAGGTAATCTATAACTTCTTGAAAAGTTTTCAGCCTCTTTTGCATTCTACTTTCTTTTTGGAGCAAAGTTTTAATTATTTTTGACTTTTTATTGAGTTCTTCAGTCGCCACTGTCACTACAAGTTTAGCCTTGATTGGCGACTCCAAAACCTCTTCATTAAAATCGCCAACATATTTTAATCTTTTACATGGTTTGGGAGAAATATCTGAAATAAAGTACAACTAGTTAAAAAAAAAAAACTAACATTGAGTTATTCATCTGTCAAGCAATTATTTAAAATTATAAATATCTTAAGAACAACTTATGGAACAAAACAAAAAATGTAATAGAAAGATAAAAAATATTTGACCCATAAAAAAAATGTTTGAACTAAAATTACTTGAAAATTACACTAAAATATATTAAATAATGAAAAGATAATATGCCAACATTAAAGTAAAGTAAAAGAATTTGAAGATAATTTAAATTTCCAATGTAATCAAATGATAATTCAAGCATAAAACTTTAAATACCTAACAATGGGAATTAGAGAAATTAAGAATATTGTATGTTTATAATACATGATGAAATTATTTTACCTTCATTGTTTCTGTTTAATACTTTTCTTTTAGAAGTCTTGATTTGTAGCTGTTGAGGGAATTTAAATATAGTTGGTACTGCCTGTATCAAAACAATCTATAGTGAAATGCTTTGAACAAATCAAAGAACTACTTGATGCTTTAAAATTTTCCCGGCGAATGTTTTTTTCCCAAATATATCTCCTTTCTAGATTTTTTTTGGAAATCCAATAATACTTTTGCTTTGGAAAATAATACTTGTAATAAAAAAAAGCGAAAGAGAAATAAATAAAGTGTAAATAAAAAACACTAAATAAATTTTCAAACATCATATACACATAAATTAACGAAAATTAAACAAAAAGAAGTTATTGAGTTCTAAATTTTATTAATAATATAGTTTCTTAATTATATGCATAAAAGAAAATGTTTAAAAAAATACCTAGAGATGAATTTTTACTGAAAATGAACTATGCTTATCTTTTTTACACACTGAAAAACATTCTACGTTTATTTCATGATCATAAAATTTTATCTTCTTTTAAATAACACAAAAAAACACGAAAATTTCAGAATGTAAACAACTTCGCCAACACATCGCCAAATATCTCAATCTACATGTGTCTGATAAAATTCCATATTTTAAACACTAATAGACGCTTAAAATCTATAGATACTTCTAAAAGAGGATAATAAACAATTAACTTAAGAAAAGGATTAATTTCATACACAACAAATTGAATAATATCGTTTTCAATTGCAACAAACGCCACAGCTAAGAGCTAAGACGTATTTTTGTGTAGCTATTTTGCATTAATAAAGCAAAAAAATCATAAAAATTTTAATTACCGATGAAATGAAACAGATCCTCCTTTGATAAATTTTTCTTTACACTCGTATGCACAACAGGATTTAACCATTTTTGATGAATTTTCATGAGAACCTCAGCTGGCCTTTCTTACTCGCGCATTGAAATAACAAAGGATTCCTGTACGAAGTGTCTCGGTCGCGTCCACGAGTCACGTGACGAGGTGCTTGCTTCACATTGCAACCCTCCACGAGCAATCTATTCGTGTCGTAAGTCTATGTTTGACCCCCTACGTACATACGATTTAACTTATAAAAGGGAAAATACACGACGGATCTTCAGTGGAATCGGGTTCCGTGGTCGACACCTTACCACTAGGCCACCGCGGCCTCTGAGCTTTTGATGAATCTCCCTGCTTTAGACCACCATGAAATCGAAAAAAAATAAATAAAATAACAATAATGTCTTTCTGTCTATGAACACAATAATGAAAAAACAGATCCAGCTAAACGAATGAAATTTGGTATATGGTCATGACTCCGAATTTTAAATCTGTATCAAATTTTAGACTCAGTCGATCAACGGGAAGAGGTCCAAATGCATACTAGGAAGCTAAGCACAAAACACGCCTTATTGTAGAAGTATACAAGAAGGAGGACAGAACACTCGAAAGATTTTCTCCGCCAATCCATATGCTTTTCAAATACTGAATGATACTGATACTAAAGCTTCTATGAATGATGATGGCGAATTGTTTAAACATTTCTATTTTATATGGCGGTATAAATTCGATGCGAAAATACACCCCCACCTCCTATATTGCACAGTGGCGTGGTGATGAGGGAGCAGGGGGGATACACAGTAGCGGATATTGGATGGAAAAAGTGAAATGACAAATTTGTTTTTAGACATCTAAAAGACCCGGGAGTATGAAAGTAGACAATGAAATTTAAAAATTTATTTAAAAAATTAGCTATTTTTCCAGAACACTGTTGCTTTTTTTAAAAATAATTCCTAGTTTAAGACAGCTAAAATGAAATACAAATTTAATTTCTCTCTAAAATGGTAGGGGACGACTGCCCCCCTCGCTCCATCGACTCGTCGCCATTGGGGGTACAGATGCCCTGGCCTCCAGTCTTAGAGCGCGTCATGGAGACATAACATTAGAGCTCGAATGTCGTTTCTTGAAATCTAATATGATAAAGGGGGCGAAAAAATAATACTATATCCCGTGCTCCATTTCCTTCTGCTAAGCGACTGGGAGCGAATAAATCCTATTATACCCCGGACGCCACTCAACCTCGCTACGCCACTGAAATTGCATGAACTTTTATTTATTTTTTTATGAATATTGATTGTTTTCTAGGAATTAAAGCTTAGATACTTTTCGCGTCATTTTTGTTCTAAAACGATTGCTTTCGTTTCATCAAGAGCTTTCTCGAAAACAGCATTTCGATATATTTTCTTTTGGTTTTGAAACAAGGGTACCAACTTAACTTAATGTTTGACCTTTGGGTTTTATTTATCATTGCGAAAGCTACCTTAATGGAAATAGGATAAAGAATTTCATGATTTTATTTTTTATAAGAAGAAGAATTTAGGAATTGCAAAGCAAACATCATAACGTAAAGATTCCCTGCTGGGTATTAATCTTCATTTCTGTAAAAATAAGATATTTTATCTGCGATAATATTTTCTCGGACATCGCAAAGAAAAGGAAGAAATAAAAGCTATACCTCCCCGATGGACTCTTAATGCAGGTCTTCCGCATATCAAACCATGCTGCTTTGTGTAGGATCACGACTTTCGACAATAATTCAGCTTTCTCAAGCGCTTAATCTTGAAATCTTGTCTCTCAGCAGAACGTGATACAAATACTAGAAAGATAACTGCCGACAGCCATATATCTTGTTTTGGTAGGATTCAAAAGGTTAGAAAGAAAGGATTATTGTGACGGACGTAATCGTAACTTTTTTCTTGGGGTAGGCGAAGAATTGTTCGGTAATTCTGTGATCATCGGACAAGATGGGAAGAAAAACTGACAAGTTTTTGCCGTTATATTGTATATACTTGTTTATGGGCTTTTAATCGTGCCATGCAACATATATTTTAAACTTTTCTGAAATTCTACCTGCCTTATACAGTGGTGTTTGGCTAATTCTAAGCTGATGGAATTACAATAAATATTCGATTTATCTAAAAATTCGAATTGAAAAAAACTGAGTCTAAGGCATATAAAAAAAGATAGTAGTATTTAACAGTTTTAAATAATCAATGTATAAATGTGTAATTAATAAGCAAACAGTTAGAAATTTTAATAAATAAAATGATAATAATTGCAATTAAAATTTTTTAATAATTTTTAATATAATTTCAAAAGATATGTAATCTAATAAACAATATACACCACTTTAAATTATACAGTTATGTAATGGAACTTCAAAATAAACAATAAAATTTAAGTATAACGCGTTCAAATATTCTTTAAAAGCGAGAAAATTCTCTATTGAATCCATTGCACATCAGTAAAGCCCCGAGTGAATTATGGACCTTAACATTTATTCACTGAGCACACAAAGTAGGGGCGCATTTAATTAAGGAAAACAGTTTAGAAATAAAAACTTTTCTTACAATACTGACTTCGAATTTTCCAAAATATATTAGAATTATAAAAGATATTTTGATATTATATTAATAGGAATTCAGAAGGCCAGAGAGAAATTCGAATTAATTAAATTCGAGTTAAAAACGTTTAAATTATCCATGTTCCACTGTACCTAATAATCCTTGATTATAAACCATAACACACTTCTATCTTACTTTTGAATTGAAAAGTTGTGCGCCTCTACTGGAAAGACTTAGCACAGAACGGTATACAGAAAATTCCAAAGCGAAACGATTTGCTTCAAAATGTTTGCGCGTTAGAATTAGTTATTTTCTACATTGTTAGCTTAAAATGAAGTCCGTATTGTGTTAAACATTTCTTTCAAAATTTAAAATGGGCAACAAAGTACTTTCATTGATCAATCTTCCAAATATATGCAGCTGTACAAGAATCTAATTTAATTTTAAAGATAAGGCTCAAAAATTAATTCAAATCCATAATTATTGCAACAATTACTAGTCAGAGCTTGAATTATCACATGCAAATGTATCAAAAATTTATTTTTGAAACATTTGCATGTGATAATTCACAACGCAATTTTAACAAAAATATACAATTTTTATTGAAGTAATATTGGATAAGTTAATGATAACTTCCGTTGGATATGTAAATTAATGGATATTTTGAAATTTATACAAGAGATTATCAGGATATAAATATGAAGGTTAATACATTAAGTAAAAGAGAAAATTAAAAATTGAATGTAGGCATCACAATAGCGTATAAAACATCCTTATCTGTAAAGTTAACTGAGTGGTCCTAAATGCCATAACAAGGATACGAATGTTTTGGTAATGCCTATCCTCTTTCGCACGATTTAAGAGGAAAGTTTTATTTCAATAATAAGAGATCCTGGTTTCATAAATTTTACATGATTTATGATTATTTAATAAATCACTTGTAAATTATAATTTTATGTTAATTTTGATGCTTTTCCTGTATTCATTTGTAATTCTCTACACAATCTCGCACGTCTGTTATATATATAGAAGTGAATCGATCTTTGCATCGAACGTTTAGCTTATTTTTGACAAAACGTGACGCCCATTCCAATAGTAAGAAATCAGTGAAACAAAACCTAAGCACACTATTTGTATAATTTCAATTACTGAAGCTTTCAACTCGTTCGAGGACTTTTCTGAAGATAAATTGAAAGATCTTCTTTTCCTCGACTTTTCCCCAAAGCTCACTATAAAGAAATGAATGTCGCAATGAAACTTATACCAAACTGTAGCCTCTTTATATCGATTCGTAAGTTATTTGAACATAGATAATTCTTATCTAAGTTCCTAAAATGCTTTTTCTTGTATCCGTTCAAAGAAGTTTCAGATTTAAGTAGAAAATATAGTGAATCCACAATTCTAAAAATCGCCAAATGTATCACCCCACTCTCGAGAAGAAGTAATTCCACTTTCGCACTTCGAGGCAATAGTTTTCCTCCAGCTGCTTTCGTCAGTAACTTAAAACATATTGGCATTTCTGATTCATGTTGTCTTAATTCCCGAAATTGCAGCTAATTTCTCATACAAAATTATGTGTCAAAAGTTGCTGAAAGCTTCCGAAAATTAGGAGTGGCACTTAAAATTGTTTTTCTTTGATCTTGTCTGCTCATATTTTATAAGCTTTTATTCAACTTGACTGTCTTGTCCTCAAATCTTGAGATCGATTTCTTACCCACTTCGAACCGAGCTACAGCTTTGAAATTTAGCACAGTGGTGGGTTTCCGGCGACAATATAATATTATGCAAAAAAATTTGCAATCTATACCTACTTTAAACCTAACAAAATGATATTAAAATTTTAGCCCTATATTTGGGGGGGATCAAGTTTGGAAGGTGGTAACCTCACGTCAATAGGGTTGTAACAACACCACGAAGCTAACAGAGAATATGCTATACTTCCGGCGCTGCACCAGTGAATGAGGCAATAGCACGTGTTTTTAATATGTTTTTTTTATATTGGAGAATTAAATAATTGAATTTGGTTTACTATGCCTAACATGTCGTGTGTATTCGTGTCAGCCGTCACTAAAAAGTAGAAACTAAAATAAATAAAAAAATTAAGGTATAAGCTTTTGTTCATGCGAAAAAATGAACGCAGAAGTTGAAAATAATTTTTCTGATTACAATAAAATGCATGGTTCGAATAAAAGCGGGGCGCCTTATATAGCACCTTATATTTTGTGTATATTTTCTTAAACAAATGGAATATTCTAAGAAGGTAAAGGCACCCACGCTTTTATTCGAACCATGCATTTTATTGTAATCAGAAAAATTATTTTCAACTTTTGCGTTTATTTTTTCGCAAGAATAAAAGCTTATACCTTAATTTTTTTATTATTTATTTTTATTTTAATTTTCACGAATGTCAAGTACGCAGTGCTAAAATTACAAAACGGTATTAGTTCAACTTGACAACAAATACATGCATCACAGTTTTGTGTTTCGTAAAAGATAAGGTTAAATGTAAAGTAGGCTGCTAAAACTAACCAAATTTTCATATAATTTTTTTATGCATTTTTAAGACATTAGCAATTTCTCATAAAAATTAAAATCCCTTTCAATACATTTTACCTGATAAATTTATATATATTTTTCATTTGTAGGGACTCCTTTCTGAACAGTTGGCAGGTAATATATATATACATCATTACAGCCCCGATTAGCACAAAATGCTCTATAATATTCTTATGACTTCTTTATGATGTGCGACGTTCAGAATATCGTAGCAACAACGTGGAGATATTATAAAATATCTTGTGTTAATAGGGGCGAATGGATGTCTATTCGTTTCAGTTAAAATGCTATGTGAAGGAAGATAATTTCTCATTTAATTCGAGGTCTGTCGAAAAAATGGACTGAAATGTTTATAAGCGTTAACGTCTCAAACAGCCAGCGTTATTGTAATGGCATTGTGTGCCTACCTTTAACCTTGAGTTTGCATCTGCTCTTTTTTCGAGAATGTCACGTCATTTTAACACTGTTTATGAGTGGTAGAGTGACCTAGTAGGGGAGAGACGCCGAATTTGGACCGACACCTAGATTGTACCGGTATCATAATTTCAATTTGAATAAATCTTTGGGCCTTAAAATAGGCAAATTATGTTGTAACGATGTAAATGGGGTGTATGAAGTCATTTTTAAGCGAAAGCGTTACGTGGTTGCAGTTAGAGAATAAGTGTTTAGATTTAGGCATCAGCAATAGATTATTTTAACAAAAGACAAAAAGCCCTTATGCAGTTCTAAATTAAATAGGAAAATATGTTATTATATCATCAGATAGGAAATTTCTTTAGCTACAGTTTAGACATTTTATGGAAAAAGTTTGAAATTAAGATAAGGGTAATTTTTAAATCAATGGGATTATTATCGTAAACTACCGGGATAGCTTGAAAATAGCTTATTACCGCTTGTAGTCCTCGTAAATTGGAAGAAGTCGAAGCAAAAAAAACACATTAAAAGGACACTAAAGGATTTTAGTTCAAAAAGTATAAAAAACGTAGGATGTCATTTATGAGGAAAAAACGGAAGAGAAAGTGATACAGGGCATAAAATGTCACACTTGGGTTCATGCATTTTGTACTGGTGTGAATTCGAGAATCAAAAAATATTTTTGCTTTAATTGTGCTTAAATAAATTGGTGGTCCAATCTAGGCAATCGTTTTCCTTAAATGGACCGATGACAACTTTTTTTAAGCATCTTTTTTTCTAATTTAAAGTGTATTTCATAAAAAGTTAATTATACTATTTTGAAGATAAATAAACTACAAAAACATTCTACTACTTCTTTTTCGTTAAAATTATTTCTCCATCACAGTACATCTACTGTCCAAGTTCGACGACTCTCCCTTATATTATGTGTTAGGCAATTACTTACATGGAAGAGCAACGAGTTCTTGTTAGATGTTGCAATATGAGAATATAGGATCTATCCACTTTTACATGGATTTTTATGTTTTCAGTGTTCTTAAGGAATTAGGGAATAAAATTATGATTAAAGAAACTTGGAAGCACTCTGTGATTGCAAATGACGGATTTATGTTTTTGTTGTCATCGTAAGAAGATTCTTGTTACGAAGCTGTAGAGTTGTTTCTCTGACATGCTAATCTTAGGGTAGGAAAGAGAGTTTTACAGATGTTTTACTGGAAAAGTCCCAATCGACTGTACGATTTGGACATATTGTCACAGGAGATTTCCAGGAAACGGGAAAAGTGAAAAACTTTAAACTCTTAGTGTACTTCTTTTAGTGTGTCAACATTAAATTAAATTACTTTTCATAGTTAAATTTTAGTCATATAAAAGTCGGGTCGAAAAGGTTAACTAGTGTATGATTTGTCATTTAGTCTTCTGCGTTGTCTGGTTGAGGTTCTTCGAATCCATGTGGATGAGAAGATGAAAGATAGTTTGCGGAATCGTGAGAGGCTATGAGACCATCGAAACCTTATATGAAAACAGAATGGAAAAAAAGAAATAAGAAGAAAAGTAAAATGCTTCCTTAGGTCTTCATTGGAAGGAAAAAAATTGCGGAGCTGAAAAAAGAAGCTCAGCTGTTGTTTTTTCCGGCTGGGTGAAAAAATGTTTTCTTTTATTTTGGTCTTCGCTACTCCGATGGGTTTGCATGTCTCTTTTAACAATTCTTTTTCTATCTGCACTACAAGAATTCTTACTTCGAAAATACATAAAAAAAATAAAGATATCCTTTTTTATGGCTAAATTGGTCTTGTTGTGTTTTTAAATTAAGTATTTTTCCTTCAATATTCTGTAACTTTTTTAAAGAGTAAAATATCCACTCTCTCCAGCAGATAAAATATTAGGTAGGGATGAAAAGAAAGAGTTCAATTTTTTAAAATTTCGCCAGCAAATGTTTCGAAATTTTCTGTGCACCTATCCCTATTTATGAATATACTCACTTTATATAAACTTTAATTGCCAAACAAATTCTTTTGCCATTGCGTTCTCTTTTTCTTCCATACATATTCAGTTTAATTTGAAGTAGATTATACGCACATATAAAGTGACGCAGAAAGGAAATTAATGGAGTTATTGCTAATATAATAGTCCAGATCTGTCTCTAGGTAACGCTGTGACGTCACCAACAATAAAACTCGCGCCATAGCACTGCGAGACGTTAAACAGCATTATTTCATTGTTAGAGAACCTAAATTTCAGTAATTTTAAATTTAAAAGAGTAATTGTCGGTCTAATTTCAAATTTAATAGTTCTAAAATAGTGAAATAAATTTTTCTATCGATTGATATAAATTTATCTCGCTATGATCAATAGTTCCCGAGAAATTTTAAATTATATTAATCATATATTTAAAATTAATTTCCGTTTTCTAATAGAAAGTAGTAAATTACGTCAGTGGTATGTGGCCATGCGCGTGATATAGTTTGGACGTTGTTTACCGGAATGTTGTTTATCAAGAGGTTTTTTGAATAAAGAAATATGTTATTAAAAAAATATTTCCTGTCATAAAACATATGTTTATTTTATTTGTTTTCAATCAATGTTAAACATTTCTCTCGCATATATGTCTATTTAAACACGTCAAATTTGACGGGAAATCTCTCGAATGAAGAGGCAATTTGGACCCGTCATACCATGACGGGTGATTTTCTAGTTTTTCTAAGAATAAATCTGCTTTCCTTGTATTTTGTATTTTCCAGTCACTAAATTTAATCTATTAAGAAGATTAAATAGAAAAATATAAATAAGTATTCTGATTTGAACGAATACATAAAATTCTGTGAATATTAATTTGATAATCTAGAAATGTATATCTGTAAACAAAACAATTTATTATTTAATAATATGAATTTTGTAACTTAGAATTAATTTCATGATTCTCTTCATCGGAATCAGATTAAAGTTGTTTTGTTGAATATTGAAAGTCGGCTTTGAAAATCGTCGTCTTCTTTCGAGGAAATTATTACAATTCCAGTCCTTTTTCGCGCTTCAGTGCAATAATTTCCCACCATTCCTCTCCTTGGGGTAGATAAAATATTAGCTGTTTTCTGGACATTGTGCGCGACGCGACGGCTTATTTTACTATGCAAAACAAATAAGTAAAACCGACAATCTGCGCATGTCATTGAAAGCATAACGAGTGGATGATGTTTACTTCACGAATTAAAGAGAATGGACTGCAGCTGGTGTCATTTTAATGCGCCATTTGTCATTTAGAATGACTGTCAGGTTATCTTCTTTCACTTCGAACATTATCGACAGGATGAGTCGGTGCTCTAGAGCTAAGGCTATAAGATCATCTGGAGCAAAAATACG